>SJYC01100125.1:0-16682 GCA_006408675.1 Madoqua kirkii
AAAGCACGTGCGTGATGATCGTCATGTTGGTGCTGGCGCCCCAACCAGAGCCTGCCTAATGTCTCCGGTTCCAGCCGCTGCCCCAGGGCCACCATGCTTTTCCCAGTAGCTTTTGTATGGATTTTTGCTTGATTTCTGTTAAGACTTACAAACAAGAATGCTGACTTCGCTGAACAAGTCTCACCCCTTACAGAGGAGCAAGGGGACACCTGCTCTGGCCAGCACTGCCTGAGGCTCTGTTGGGTGCTCGCTCAGTGGCTACATGAGATCGAGCAGAGTAAGAGGGGGCTGGAAGCTGCCTAGCAGCAAGTCTGTTTCCTCTATATCCACACCCCTCAATCCACATAACAGAGGGTGCAGGCAACCATGTATTTATATCCACTCCGTGTTTGTCTTGTGCTTTAACACAGACCATCTCATCTAATCTTATTGTTTATGTGGAACAGTGTTATTGTCCCTGTTGACAGAAACAGAAGCTGAGGCTCAGAAAAGAGAGGTGATTTGCAAATAATACAGGTTTGCTGGACTCCTGAGCCACATTCTTTCTGTCTCACCAAACCACCGTCCACCTGAGACAGGTAGGTGTGGGGATCTGTGCTGTCATTTCACAGCTGGTGGGGGACAGCAGGGCAGAGCAGAATTCAGAAAATAGGTGCTTATTTGTAGGTTTTCCTGTAATAGGCAAGGACCCCTATTATCCTGCAGAAATAGAAGCTGTCTTGCTTTTATCCCTCCAGTATCATTCATGTATACAAACAGAAAAATATTTACAAATAATATATCCAATGACATGTACCCAGAATACATAAATAATTCTTTAAAGTGGGCAAAGGTTTGAATAGAAATTTCTCCAGTCAAGATATACACATGGCCAATAAGCACATGAAAAGATGCTCAACATCTTTAGTCATTAGGGGAAGTTCAACTCAAAAGCACAAAGAGATCACCTCACATCACTGGAATGGCTAAAATAAACACAAGAGAACAGTAAATGTTGGCAAAGATGCAGAGAAATTAAAACTTTGATACTTGCTGATGGAGATGCAAGATACATGTAATAGCATGAATAAGCCTCAAAAATATTATGCCAAGTGAAAGAAACTGGTCTCAAACAAGGTACATATTTATGATTTCATCATAGGAAACATCTGTGATGGATGAAATTTAGAGATAAAGGCTGATTAGTGCTGCCTAAAGCTTTGGGTCAACGAGATGGGGCCAATCATGGGTAGAAATGAGGAGTGACTGATGGTCAAAGGCAGTTTTGTTGCATCTTTTATTTCATTTAAATAAGTTGTAACATGAGGTTCCTAGTTCCAGTTGCCATTAGAGTGCCTTTAAAAACAACCTAGACCTGCACAAACCAAAGCTGCATTTTTTACCTTTTACAATGATTATATCAAACCCATATTTTCAGTTTTTGTATTTTTAATCAGAACTTAATCTAATATTATATTTCCATAGATGTGTGCAGAAAATGGAATATTCTCACTAAAAATTATTTGTAGGTTCATTTTCTATCCTATTCACATCTGTAAGCTAATTTTAAATTTATTACTGTTACTTGACTCTAGAATGCCTTATACTTTTCAAAAACTTATTTTTATACAATTTTAAAGGTTACTTTCCATTTGCAGTTACTACAAAATGTTGGCTAGATTCCTCCTATTGTACAATACATCCTTGAGCCATCTGACGTCAAATAGTTTGTACCTCCCCTTCCCCCACCCTTATATTGCTCCTCCCTGCCTCCCCACCAGTAGATCAAAGTCTCTTTGAGGGTTAATAACAATTTTCTAAAATTAGAATGTGGCTGATTTCTGATGTGCTAAAACGTGTGCAAAGCACACTCTAAGTAGTGAGTTTTGTGGTATATAAATTATATCTTACTGAATCTTTCCACAAAAAAAAGAAAGAAAGAAATGCCATTTTCAATTGATAAGCATACCCTCTGACATTCTCTCCTACTCAAATAACCTCACAAAATTGATTTAATGGTTGCCCCTCTCCATGGTGGAGAAATGTGAGGCTGCTGCACTGGGGCAGGTGACCTTCTCAGGATGACGTAGCCTATGAAGGCTGGATCCAAAACCGGTCGTCATCCCTTCTCACAGTGATGGCGCAGCGAGCTCCATCGTGTTCTTAACCAAATATCATCTTCAAATGAAAGGACCCAATATATTTTGGAGGCTGTACATTTAACCCCACAATAAGTTTGTCCTGTCTTTAATATTATTTCCATTTTAGGGCTGAAGAACCTGAGATGCAGAGGATATGTTTTGATTTTGCACCATTTATTAATAAGTTGCCCAAATCGACATTTTTTGGGCTTCAAAATGTTAACTCTTTTCTCCTATACACATGTTTTGTTCTTTAGCCATTCAAATCCTTAAATTTTTGCTTCAAAGCTATTGAACCTTATGGAAAGCAAATTGCAAGCTTCTCATAAATTATAGCCCCCCAAAAAATGCCCCAAAGGACATTGTGAAAATTGTCAGAAAGAAACGCACTATGTAGAAATGGTGATTCACCGTCCACTCTAATATTTCTGAAAATGTTTGTATAGTGCAGTACTACCTAGAACTCATATTTAATTTTGTTTTTGTTAATTGTTGCAAAATATACGTAATCTATTTTTTCTTCTTTAGGAAAGTGCCATAATTAATACACAAATGACTACAAAAAAAAAGACCTTTGCATTCTAGAACAGGTGTTAAATTAGCCACAAGAGGACTCTCGTGTTATTTCCCAAATGTAATACAATAAAATTACAAGGAAAGCATCACTAAAAAGGGAAATGCTTTTTAAACTCCTCTTCTCTGGTCTAAATTAATAGCTTCTAGGTTTATTGGATCCCAGAAGAAAACAAGCTGAATTTGTTTACTCCTACATATGAATAATCATGTCGATAGTGTTCCAAGGGAAGAAAACATGCTAGAATGATCAATGTTCCTGGTTCCAAGAAGGAAACAGAAAGCTCAGTCAGAACGAGGAGGGAGGGTCTGAAATGGAACAGAGATAATGGAGTTTGCCCCAGGAAGTTTGTGTGTATAGATGGAGAGAGTACGAAGCAATAATTCAGGAAGACGAGAAAGATGTGACCCTACCATGTACCAACCAGCATGGATGAGAACTACCCAGCCCCCGCCCCACCCAGCAGAAAGCTTATGGCTTCCTCAATTCCAAGTGAGTGGAGTGAGTTTCATTTATGGGGAACAGGGAGACAGAAAACAGGGAGATGGGCATAAACAATTCCCAAAATAAAATGACCTATATATAGATATTTTTAACTGTAGTAAAATTGCCCTATATTTATACAGCTATTTAGAATTTACTCAATTGGCAGTTTTAAAATATTTTCAAATATTGAATAGAAATTACAAGGTTACAAATTTGCAGGAAATAATAATTTTTTTAAAAATTCCACAAAGCAAGTCATATAAAAGAAGCAACCTTTGTATGTGTCTTTCCTCATTCCTCATGGCTAGAACAGAGCAACAAATGCTATTATTCTGTAATAGTTAGCGGTGCAATCCGAAGTGAAAATTTGCCTCTTTACTGTCAACTTCAGCTGGGTGTAAAGAGACATCTAAAAGAAAACTGAGTCATTGAGAGGGAATTGAGTGTAGAATGCATTAAATTTAAAGGTTTAACCAAACAAGTGTAAACATGAGTAGGCAAAGACGTTTCTAGAATCCTTAACCATCTCTCAACCTCTATTCAACCACTAAGGACATACTATGACAGAAACCTGATGATCTGCATCGTGCCCCTCAAAATGTATTTTCTCGGTTATGCTTCTACATAATCTGCCTGGAGACGCTGAGAAAGATGGGAATGAGCTTTCTTGTGGATCCAGGGAACACCTACAGCCTTTTATTCAAAGTTCATGTGTGCATGTATGTGTGCGTGCTCAGATGCTAAGTCTGAGCCCATGGACTGTAGCCTGCCAGGTTCCTCTGTTCACGGAGCTTTCTAAGCAGGAATACTGGAGGGGGTTGCCATTTCCTTCCCCATTTTTACCCAAAGTGAGGACTCTCAAAATGAAGGTTAGACAAATAACCATAGAGGAAAGTAAACACAAAATAAAAGCAAATGAGTTAAGTACATTAGCTAAGCATAAATACCATAAGCAAATCTCATTCAGCAGATTAAATTTGCATAACAAATGATTTATTCTTTTGCGCTGTTTGTACAAGCCTTATGAGATGTTGTGGTCCACATTTTCCAGATGGGAAAACTGAGGTTAGAGCAGGTATGTGCACTCAAGCTTAAGTGGCCTGGTCCATCTCTACCATGCAGGGACATTTGACTCCCCAGACCATCCTGTTAGTGCTTGTGATTATCATCTTCTCCTGGAAGAGCAGG
Source organism: Madoqua kirkii (assembly GCA_006408675.1). Lineage (NCBI taxonomy): Eukaryota > Metazoa > Chordata > Mammalia > Artiodactyla > Bovidae > Madoqua > Madoqua kirkii. The sequence continues at coordinate 4,369 of SJYC01100125.1, forward strand.
CAGACAAAAGTCTGAAGAAAATCATTCCAGGCATGCACGCCAGCAGGGAAATGACGCAACCAACACTACATGCTCAAGGAGATGCCAGCCTATGAAGCCCCTGGGGAAAGATCCCCAGGGAAAAGCAGGGAGAGGAAGCAAAAGAATTAGGAGGTTCCGGGTCTGAGGAAGTACTGTAAGGTTTATAATGGCCACCTCTCACTGGGTAACAGACAAGCTCAGCATCTCACAGACATATGCGTGTAAGCCTCTACTTCTTACTCACGTGTTAGTGCGTCAGCTGGGGTAACTGGTCCATGTGTCTTTCATCCTCCACGCAGAACCAGACTGTGCTCTCTCCCAGATCCTGGAGGTGGTCCGAGAGCCCTCCCAGCTGTGCAGCTGAGAGCAGGCACCTCTGCCTGAGGTCAGCTGTGACCTCCATGGTCAGAACGAGCCACAAGGCACAGCCCACAGCTGAAGAGGAGGGAAGTGGACAAATCATGGGATGTAAAGACAGTCAGGTATGAGAAACATACATCACATCCCAGCATTTAAAGAAATTTGACTTCATGAGAAGCTTCTGGGGAACCACTCCAGCCTTTACTCATCAGTTTGAAACAGATTTGTTTTAGGGAGGAAAAAGGACTTTAGAAGAAGATATCAGTTTGGGAGATGCTTGATTAAGGGAATAACTTTTTCGTTTTCCTAAAAGAATGTGTGGTACTAGAAAGAGAGATTCTACTCCGTCTGAAGAGGATGGATGGAATACGCGTGCCCGATGCACTCAGATGCTTCTGTGATCTGATGATGCACATTTTCCCATCTGACTCTTGTAAATATGTGACTGGAAGCATTTTCCTGGAATTTTATAGCCACTTGTTCAAAGACAAAGAAGCCAAAAAGGAACTGGGATGAGATTTCAAACCTGTTTTGAATTAAGCAACATACTGTAAATGTAGTTTTGTACTTTTATTCAATAGACAGTTAAGTTGTCAGCTGACTAATTTTTATTCAGTATGTACATTTCCATTCAATAAATGTGTGTGGTTCTCTCACTGTGTCTTTAAATTGACACAATTATTTTTACAGCCCACTCTCTGCTTTACCCACCACTTGAACATGACTCTTTTACCCAAATGTGTGAGCATGCATGCTTGAAATGAACATCAACTTCATGTTTTTGGACTTTGAAGTCACATATCTGAGCACTTAACATTTCTGAGCCTCAGTTTCCTTGTTTTCAAAAGAAAAATACTAAAACCTACATTTTAAGGAAATTGTGGGTTTTACAAAAGATGCATGGCCAGCATCAAGCCTGGCACAGGGCCTCCAGCAAAGGGGACAGTGATGATGGTGACAGTGGGACCACTTGGTTAAAAGTGGACACACAGTTATGACCCTTCAGAGATTTCTCTAGAAGAAGATGAGCCACTGCCAACCCTTTTAGAGTAACAGCAATCAGGAGGAAAATTGTTTTGTTGCTTAAGTATCCATCAGGCAAGCAATAGGTTTGCAAAAACAAGCTGTGGCTTTTTCTTTTTCTTGTTTAGTTTGAATCTAGATCTGTACTTTGAAGACTAAAAGTTATTACTGCCTGATGGCTTGCAATAAAGAACGTGGGACTCTCCATCTAGGCTGTGGAGACATACGTCTGGCCCAGTAAAATGAATGTCTTACTTCAGGGGATGCTCAGAGATGCTGAGATGGATGAAGGATCCACTGAGCACATTGTTGTGTGGTGCACAGCATCTCTGGCGGGAGGAGCAGCGAGAACTCACACAGGCTGCTCTCTTTCACTCTCTTTTAATAGAGAGAACTAAGCATCTTCTTATGTAGCACCAGCAGTTCAGTGAGCTCTGGATGTTAGGTTCTTACAGTGTGAAAAGCAAGTCCATGAGAATGATGTGACCCACACTTGACAAAGTTTCTATCACACACATTTGAAGGTCAGGTCCATCCCTCCCAAACACAAACAACAACAATAACAACAAAGCATAAAACACTTAATCACTGTGAACTATAAAGGAAAGGAGACAATGCATTTGGATTTAATCCTTTAAACACAAGAGTGTTCAGTTCTTCTCAAGATCTCCCAACAATGTCTGAGCAACTCTTCTGGTATGTCTGCTTTACCCCATAAGAAGGAACTATCTGGGTTTTCAAACATTACATTGGAGAATAAGACTATGCTTTGTCCAGATTTGTCCTACAAACATATTGCAGACATAGTTGAATATTTGGACAGTGCACTCATTGTTTCTTTGGAGTGGACAAAAGCCAGGGTAATTAGCAAATTTATTGAGTGCTAGCATCTCAAATGACTCTAATAGCAGTGGCAAAGTCAACGTGACGAAAATTAACGAAGATGAAATTCCTTGCACTAGTATGGGTAAGGGAGACGGAACTGTGTGTTCGTTTGTTTGTTTTCTCCTTGCAAATCTGTCCCTCTGTCCAAAAAATGCTCAGCTATAAGTCAGGAAGCACACGTGAAATATTCAGGTAAAGCAAGGTCAGCTTCGAGTGCACTGTGATACCAAAGCTGCTGCTGCTGGTGGTTTAGTCGCTCAGTCATGTCTGACTCTTTTGCGACTTCATAGACTGTAGCCTTCTCTGTCCATGGGATTTCCCAGGCACGAATACTAGAGTGGGTTGTCATTTCCTTCCCCAACCAAAGCAGGAGACAGGGACAAAAATAATGCAGGAAGAGGGATGATCTTCAACCCAGAGCTCAGGGCAAACAGCATGGAGGCACGGTTGGTTCCAGGGCAGGTTTGTGAACACAGCATCCCATGTTTGAGAGGTTCCTCCAATTCTGAGCGGAGATGGTAAGGATCACTCTCTGCTATGGAATGAGTATGAGCAGGCTACTCATGTGAGTCCCCTAGAATCTTCTTGAAAGACACACATCATGATCTTGCCAAATGTAATCATGGGAGTGACATCACCTCTGCCACCTCCTGTTGGAGACAGACCCTGCCCACACTAAAGCGAAGAAGGACAGAAAAGGATGTGAGATCCAGGAGATGCTCTCCTTGGGAGCTTATCCCAGAGTCTGCAGTCACCTGGCATCTTACCTGGGGTGTGGGAAAAGAAATTATACAACAGACAGCTAAGCAAAATCCAAAACTGCATGAAACCCCTGCCTAATTCCACTACATCTCTTCAACTCATTCCCAGAGAGATCTCTCTACAATTAGGACTTAGAAGAGACTCCATGGAGAGTCAAGGGTCATGAGTAACCACTAGAGTTTCCAAGCAGAGGCAGTACAGCTAATCAATCCAAATATCTGCAACCTGCTTACACTACACAGATGGTTGATATCCAGCTTCTAACATAGAAAACTGGAAAAGACATGGTCTTCCCTGGTAGTCCATGGTTAAGACTCTGCCTTTCAATGCAGGGGATGCAGGTTTGATCTTTGTTCAGGGAACTATCAGAGAAGGCAATGGCACCCCACTCCAGTACTCTTCCCTGGAAAATCCCATGGACGGAGGAGCCTGGTGGGCTGCAGTCCACGGGGTCACTAAGAGTCAGACATGACTGAGCGACTTCACTTTCACTTTTCACTTTCTTACATTGGAGAAGGAAATGGCAACCCACTCCAGTGTTCTTGCCTGGAGAATCCTAGGGACAGGGGAGCCTGGTGGGCTGCCGTCTATGGGGTCGCACAGAGTCGGACACGACTGAAGCGACTTAGCAGTAGCAGCAGCAGCAGCAGCAGGGAACCATGATCACACATGCTATGGGAGGGTGGCCAAATTTTTTTTAAAAAAAGAAAATTTGAAAGGACATTCACATGAGTTGCACAGCTACTATTTGCCAGACACTATTATGGAAGCTTTACAGAGACTTGTTTTTAAATTAAATAATGACACACCTCTAAAGCAACTCTATTTTTATAGAAAAAAGAAATATGATTCAGCGAGAAAAAGGATCTCATGAAAGATTTTGTATCTAGAGAATGTCAGAGCTGGGATTTAACCAGAGCCAATCAAACTTTTATTTTATTTCATGCAGGGTCAGTTTGCTTCGCTTCACCTCCCAAAACTACCTGATAAGCCTCGCACATGAGTTATGATCATGTGCAATCAGAAGGTGAATTTGATGGAGCTTGGCATTTTTCATTAGTAACTAAGCACGTTACCCTGTGAGTCAGAAAGAAAAGCAAATAAGGTATCAGTTTCTGTGGCATCATCTCCTCCCAGCAACTTGACTGGAGGCAAATGAGAAAAGCAAAAGCTGTTAAAAAAAAAAAAAAAAAAAAAAAAAAAAAAAAATTTGGGGAAAGAAATAAAATACTATACTCCTTAAATAAAAGAAGTGCCTTTTCCTGGCTCCCAACTATCCTGAAGTCAAAAAATGTTAACTTGGCAGGCGTTGGGAGGAGAAATACAAAAAATCAAAAGCTTTCCTTTATAGTAGAACAGGAACACAAAAGAATTATCAAATTTCTAGGTTAGCCCAGCATCAACAAAGAATCTCTACTCAACTTTCCAAATCCCAGGGCTTCCTTGAAGACAAATTAAAATGTCTTGAGTAGAATGAGATGGCTCTGCTGGCTGGAAAGTCTTTGTGAAAGTGAAGTGTTAGTTGCTCAGTTGTGACTGACTCTTTGTGACCCTGTGGACCTGAGTCCCGCCAAGCTTCTCTGTCCATGGGATTTTCTAGCAAGAATACTGGAGTGGGTAGCCATTCCCTTCTCCAGGGGATCTTCCTGACTCAGGGATCGAACCCTGGTCTCCCAGATTGCAGGCAGACATTTTACCTTCTGAGCCACCATATTCCCTAAAACCTCCCTGTGGAATCCTCAATTTCTGGAAAAGCTGTCAAGAATAGGAAAACCGTGAAGAAGGATCTCCCTTTAGCCTTGTTCATAAAAGCAAAAATAGCCAGCCATTTGAAAAGGGGAGACTTTTAAGAGAAGGATGCTCATCATGACAGAAGCAGAGAGAGCATGGGAGATGAGATGGGCATAGGTCAACCTTCAAAAGGGCAGTGTGACATTGCGACCCCTCAGATCTCCCAAACTCTGTTCTGGAATTATCCACAGCCCTTCACCCACCCCTTCATTTGATATGGGTGGGGCTTCCCTCATAGATCAGTTGGTAAAGAATCTGCCTGCAGTGCAGGAGACCCGGGTTTGATTCCTGGGTCGGGAAGATCCCCTGGAGAAGGAAATGGCAACCCACTCTAGTATCCTTGCCTGGAGAATCCCACGGACAGAGGAGCCTGGCAGCCTACAGTCCATGGGGTTGCAAGAGTCAGACAAGACTTAGTGACTAAAGAGAGAGAGAGAGAGAGAGAGAGAGAGAGAGAGAGAGAGAGGAGATCTTACGTGTTGGATATTATTCTAACTGCTGATTTCAGACACATAGCATCATTTCTTTGGATGGACTCAGGACTGGTAGAGAGGGTGGGGTCATCCAGCCAGTGATCAAACCTAGCATTCTAAGCACTGCACTAGCGGTAGGCTTTCTAGATCAATGTGATGCGGAGAGGAGGAGGGTCTGAGCTCCCCTCAAGCTGGGTCAGGGCTTAAACAAAGGAGCTGACGTCAACCAAGCAGTTGATGTGATAGTATCAGTCTTAGACTAGTTGAGTATAAACAAGTACATTAGAGGAGTCAGAATTATGTTTCTGTTTCTCATTGAATACAGAAGTTATGGGACTTCTCCAAAGTCAGATTGCTGAGCTCCAACATTTACTATCTATATAACCTTCAAAAATGATTCACTCTCTAAGCCCCAGTTTTTTTTTAAATTTATTTTATATAATTAATTTACAATGTTGTGTTAATTTCTGCTGTAGAGCAAAGTGATTCAGTCATACACACACACATACGTGTTCTTTTTTAACTTTCTTTCCTATTATAGTTTATCACAGGATACTGACTATATCCCCTGTGTTATACAATAAGAACTTGTTGTTTACCCATTCTATATGTAACAGTTTGCATCTGCTAGCCCAAGCTCCCAAACCTTCCTGCCCCACCTCTCCTCTCCCTTGGCAAACACACTCTTCTCTATGTTCTAAGCTCCAGTTTTTCAACAGTGTAATGAGTATACTGATAGGTCCTACCTCGTGGTATTTTCGTAAGAATAAGCAGAGGTATCTATGGTTAGCATAGCACTTAAAACATTTGTTGCTATTCGGTTGCTAAATCATGTATGACTCTTTTATGTGACCCCATGGACTGAATCCAGAGAAAGCAATGGCACCGCACTCCAGTACTCTTGCCTGGGAAATCCCATGGATGGAGGAACCTGGTGGGCTGCTTTCCATGGGTTTGCAAAGAGTTGGACACAGCTGAATGACTTCACTTTCACTTTTCACTTTCCTGCATTGCAGAAGGAAATGGCAACCCACTCCAGTGTTCTTGCCTGGAGAATCCCAGGGACGTGCGAGCCTGGTGGGCTGCCGTCTGTGGGGTCGCACAGAGTCAGACACAACTAAAGTGACTTAGCAGCAGCAGCAGCAGCAGTATAACTGGGCTACAAAATGAAAAAAAAGTTTTCAGTTACTGAGATGAGCCAGTAACATTACTATATAGAAAAGGAAACCACGTCTTCTACAGTCTATCCAGTAAGGAAAAATAGTCCACCACAAAATGTGAATACCTGGATATGCCATTTAAGGCTTTCAGGCACTGTCCACATCAGGGCTCCAGTATCTTACACTCATCGCAGTCTAGGAGCAAACCACTGACTTCTCAACAAGGAATGCCACTTTTTCCAGCTTCTGACTTTGTTCTGGGCCATCTCGTTTATAATCATACCTCACACCTCAGTGATGATGCTGTCCAGTACCTCCCATGACGACGATAGCTCCTCCCCTTGGTGATGCTTCAGACTGCCCTTCCATCTACATGTTTGAGAGAATGTCCCACTCCATGTCCAGAGCCCTTGGCAGGCAATCCTCAAGGGCAAAGCCTTCTTCAATGCAAGCAATTCTGTGTGTTTCCATGTGCATCTGGCCACAAAATCGATCGGGCCTGGTGCAAACGAATGACAGGGTCTCTTACTCAATGAGGTGAGAGTGGCCTTCTAAACCAAGCATGGGCCCCCCCATGAGGGCATCTGCACAGTGCACTATTTAGGGTCCAGTACCCAATTCCATTGCTTGGGAGGCTGCAGGGGGTGTTCCTCCAAAACACCAAGCAATGTTCCAGACTCCAGCTTTGGAGGGGTCCCACAATTCAACTCGGTTCTGACGCCGTCTGCCCAGAGACTACATGAGACCCCCTAGACGCGGGGCATGGGTGTGTGCTCAGTTGTGTCTGACTCTTTGCGACCCATGGACTGTATCCCACCAGCTCCTCTGTCCATGGAATTTTTCAAGCAAGAACACTGGCTTTCACTTCCTTCTCCAGGGATCTTCCTAAACCAGGGATGGAACCCAAGTCTTTTGTGTCCTCTGCATTGGCAAGTGGGTTCTTTACGAGCTGAACCACCGGGGAAGCCAGTCCCATAAAACCTCCCTCCACTCCAGACAGACAGCCATCACAGACCAGGCACTCATCTGTACTTCTGACTGGCTGTATGATAGCTTCCCACAACTCCTCCTGAGGTTTGGTTAATTTTCCAGAGAAGTTTGTAGAACTCTGGAAACTGATGTACTTACTAGATGATCCGTTTACTGCAAAGGGCACTGAAGAATAGAGAGCGGTGAAGAGTTACAGAGGATGAATCCCAAACAAAGAGCTTCCGTCTTCATGGAGTTTGAGGGTCTACACTGTGCCGAGTGAATGTGTTCTGGTTCATCAACCCAGAAGCTCTCCAAACAACCCTGTCCTTGTTGGGTTTTCATAGAGGCTTCATTACATACATGCATTCTGAGTCACTTCAATCATGTCTGACTTTGTGCAACCCTCTATAGACTGTAGCCCATTAGGATCCTCTGTCTGTGGGATTCTCCAGCAAGAAAACTGGAGTGGGTTGCCATTCCCTTCTCCAGGTGATCTTCTCAACCCAGGGATTGAACCCGTGTCACTCATGTCTCCTGCACTGGCAGCCAGATTCTTTACCACTAGCACCACTGGGAAGCCCATCATCATATATACACAATAGATTGAATCATCGGCTATCGGTGATTGATTCAACCTTAGACAATAAAGCAGCTCAGGCAGTTCTAAGTTCCAGAAGTGGCTCCCTGATGACACAAGCCCTCCAAACTGCCCACTGGCTCCACAGTGAAGGGACTGACAGTGCATCCCAAGGAAAAGTCAATCCCCTGGGAACTGGAGATGAAGAATTCTCTGGTAGCTCAGTCAGTAAAGAATCTGCCTGCATTGCAGGAGACCTGGGTTCAATCCCCAGGTCAGGAAGATGCCCTGGAGAAGGAAATGGCAACCCACTCCAGTATTCTTACCTTGAAAATCCCATGAACAGAGGAGCCTGGGGGGCTACAGTCCGTGGGGTCTCAGGAGTCAGACATGACTTAGCAAATAAATCACCAACAAGAACCTGAATATCTGCTGTGTACAGTTCTTTTCTGCAGGTGTTTAGTTAACACTAGTCAACGTCCTTCAAGCTCAGTCAGTTCTACAATTCTGATAATATTGGGTGATCAGTGGGCAGAACTCAAAGTCCAACCCCTGGGCTCAGTGTGACATCATATCTTGTACACAATATGTCATTTCAGCCAGCCTTCCTTGCTAGGGGCCAGCCACATCACCTTCCTTAAAAAGTCAGTAGTCTCTTTTATAAATGAGGCTCCAGCCTATTTCTATACAGGATACAGGATGCTTGGGGCTGGTGCATGGGGATGATCCAGAGAGATGCTATGGGGTGGGAGGTGGGAAGGGGTTTCAGGATTGGGAGCTCGTGTACACCTGTGGCTGATTCATGTCAATGTATGGCAAAACCAATACAGTATTGTAAAGTAGAATAAAGTAAAAATAAAATTTTTTTAAAAAGTCAGTAGTCTCACTAACAATATTTCTCTTACGAAAAGCTTAAAATGGTAAAATAAGAGGTATTGAAGGTCGCTGGCGGCCACCTCATCCTGGGGAAGGAGCCTTACCTCGTGGAATTCCCGCATCTTTGCCAGGGGTTATGATCCAGCATCTTTGCCTTCTGAGGTTAGCGTCTCTTGGCCTTGATCTCTAAAGGACCCTTGGTTAGTACTTGCTGCAGTAGAAATGAGTGCACAGCTGGGTTCTTTCTTAAAGAAGGCAGTGTCCATCAGGGTGTGGTTAGAAAATGGCCTAAATAGTAGTGACTGATGTGACAAAAACACAGCCTAAGCTCAAGGCTAGAGAAGGGATCTGTTCCAGTTTCATCCACTGCAGACGCAGCAAACATCCGGGACTCCTATTCCCCACCTCCAGGTACATGCTGCCTATCCTCTACATGCTAGTCGTCTCTGACATCACGTCCATGTTCAAATTGATGAAGGCGATGAGGATGACTGCAAATGATGGATGCAGCCACCACAGCCCTACCTGCAAAAATAAAATCACATAAAGGTGATTAATGGACCAGGAGTGTCAGCGAGTGAATTGCAGGAAATAAAATACATATTCAGCAGTATTTGTATTCTCCTTCCCAAGGGAGATCTGTGATCAGGCTGGGTGTGGTTTGGATCCTTAAAAAGTCTACTGTTCTTTTAAAGGAAGCATGCCTGTGTGAAAGGACCAGCCACCACAAAGTGCCCTGAGACTCAGCATTACAACTGCACAGAGGACTCATTTGGGTATGGCTATTTTGGAGGATGCCTGTTAGGGTGACATGGGGCACCTCTGAACATTTTTTACTTTCATCTGAGCTTCCTTCTGATAATATTGACAAAGTTCAAAGTGTTTGCTCAGCTTCATTTTATCTGTTCAGAAATAACTGTAACTGGAAAAGACTCCGATGGTGGGAAAGATTAAAGATAGGAGGAAAAGGGGACAACAGAGGATGAGATGACTGGATGGACATCACTGACTCAATGCATTTGAGTTTGAGCAAACCCCTAGAGATGGTGAAGGCCAGGGAAGCCTAGCGTACTGCAGTCCATGGAATTGCAAAGAGTTGGACATGACTAAGAGGCTGAACAGCAATTTCATATAGAACCTCGAAGGCATGAACAAAATTCTAATTGAATTTCATGCTGGTGGGAGAAGCTTTTAAAACTTTAACCCTGGAGAACTGATGCCCATGAAGGAAAGTGAAGACCAAAGCAATCACCTCTTCCCAGGCTTGTGAGAGTAAGGGGCAAACATGATCTTCCAAAATCAAGTGTAAAAAAGAATGGCAGCCTCACCAGACACTAACCAGTGGGTTAATATCCGAAATATTCAACTGGAAGGAGATTATTAAAATGTGATGTAGGAGACTGAATAATGGGAAATCATGGCCACAAGAAACCAAGTTCTACTCAAAGGAAGTGAGAATTATTCAAACAAAATATAAGTTTGAATATCTCAAGGGAGAAAAGTCAAGGTTCCCAGATGTACAGGACTGAGCCAGTGTTACACGGAAAACCCAGATATCTTTGCTCCAGAGATGCGAGTAAGGTAGTCTGTTGGTCCTTAGAGGGCAGCTATGCTCAGAGCCCATGCGTGTAAGACATGAGTCTTCACATCAGCAGACCTGGTAGCCTTGACTTCATGACATCAACATTCAAAAATTTGACTTACTACTAGCAACCTGGAAAATCCCAAAAAAAATCATAACATGAAAAATCATAATCCCAGAAAATCACAATACACAAATACAAATATGAATGAGTTCCATTCTGAGAGGATGCTCATTGAGTCCAGTTTGTTCGTAAGTCCAACAAATTTAGCCAAGGTGCCTAACTCACACAATTGGCTATATAGTACTGTATCCTAATAGGTTTATAATGCTTTCACACAAATAATACATTTTAAAAAAAAAACAAGCAAAAAATAAACGTGTTTAACCTTACAGTATAGTACCTTGAATAGTACAGTAGTACAGTACAGCAGCTAACATACAGGACTGACATCAAGTGAACAGGCAAGAAGAGCTATTGACTGGAGGAGAAAGGAGGTAGGAGGTGGTGGGGCTGAGGAATGGTCATCATTAGGAGACAAAGGGCAGGCTGCAATCTCACTCACAACTTCCATTGATGGCACGGGTTCTACTTCCTTGCTGAATTCAGTTCTATCTACCCTCTTGAAAACACGATCCAGTGATATTTGGGTAGTAACTCTTCTTTGCTTATCACAGATGACACAACTGTACTGAATTTGCATTCTGAACAGATGCTGCAACTTTTAGGAACTGTTTGTTCTACATTCGGGTCCTGTACCTCACCTCAGCCACCAGGGAAGCCCCCAAAACTAACAGTGCCTCCTTAAAGAAAACCCACTTGCCATTTCCTGCATCATGAACCTCTTCAGTTACTTCTTCACCCTCTTGTCTCTCTCTGTCCTTTCTCTAGGCTCCCAATTCCATCAGGTTTTTGTTAGTAAGTGCCTCATGTTGCACAGCAACAATACTGTGCAGTAAAGTACACGTAAAAGCAAAGGATGCGTGCATAGGCCTATATAAACTGGACATGAACTAACGGACATGTCCGGACATGTTTGTTGTTGCTGGTTTTTTTTTTTCCTCTCACTTGAAGGACAGTCAATGCCTATTGCATTCCTCATGAATAGGAAAATCAATTTTCTTTCCTGCTGTCAATGAGCTGGGAGGGCCAAGTGTCTGACCAGGCCTGTCTTCTGCTGGCCTGCTGCCTAGACAGGGTTTAGCTTGTAGCACTGAGACCTTATTAGGGACCAAGACAGGCAGCCAAGGGCTCATACGTAGGGTTGTCTCAGATCCACTGGGCTCCAAAAAGTGTGAGGAAGGATGTGGAGAGACCTGAAGAGGCTCACAGAGCCAGTCAGGACACAGGGCAGTCAGTGCAGAGGCTGCCTCTCTGGAGGTGGAGACCAGGGGGAGGCACTGGGTCAGCCTTGGCCTCCAAAAGAGCAGAGCAGTGACGGGGCTTCAAGGCACAACATCCACCAGGAAGTGGCTAAAGGGGCATCTCGGGTGGTGCTGGCTCCAAGCAGAGCCCTGCTGTGTCCATGCCCCCAGAACAACCCAGATATAGCTGACGGTGCACCATGAGATTTGAGCTTCCAAAAAACAAACAGTGAGGAGTTCCGGGGAGAAGCTCTGCTATGGGTAAGGAAGGGATTGGGGGGGGGGGGGGGGGCGGGGGCAGGGGCAGGAGCGGGCAGGAGGGAATATGTTGTTTGAGAGTTTTGACTTTTGTTTTCCATACAAAGGAATGACAAAAAGTTGTGATCTGATAGCTCTGGGAGGGAGGGGGAAAGAAGAGCTATTCCTCTTGAGCAGAAAAGCCAGAATCCTCAAAGGCTGGATTTACT
>SJYC01100127.1:0-16298 GCA_006408675.1 Madoqua kirkii
AAAAAAAAAAAAAAGGAATCCTATTCAGCAATAAAAAAGAAGAAACAAAACAACATGGATAAATCTTGAAATCATAATACTATGTGGAAAAAAGAGCCTTACCAAAGATGCTGTATTATTACATATATAAATGTCAAAAACAGGTAAAAACTAATCTGGGGTAGAGAAAAAAAATCAGAGGAAAATTTGCCTGGGTTAAGCAAGGATTTATCAGGAAGAGACATGTCCGACATATTGACAAAGATTTTATTTGCCCAGGTGTGCACAGTCATGGGAACTTATCAAAGATACACTTATGCAAGTAAATTTTATCTCAATTCTTTTAGAGTAAGTAAATATGGAATTCTTCTCAATGTTATACACAACACACACTGAAATATTGGGCTTCCTAAATGGCACTAGTGGTGAAGAACCTACCTGCCAATGCAGGACACAGAAGATACTTGGGTTCAATCCCTGTATTGGGAAGATCTCCTGGAGGAGAGCATGGCAACCCACTCAAGTATTCTTGCCTGGAGAATCCCATGGGCAGAGGAGCCTGGTAGGTTACAGTCCATAGGGTCGCACAGAGTCAGACATGACTGAAGTGATTTAGCAGCAGAAGTGAACGTGTACTGAAGTTTACTTTGAAATGTGTCAAAAGAATAAGCTGGATTGAAAAGTGGAGAAAGAAATAAACATATATGTGAAAAAACAAGCATCAGTTCAGTTCAGTCGCTCAGTCATGTCCAATTATTTGCGACCCCAGGAATCGCAGCATGCCAGGCCTCCCTGTCCGTCACCATCTCCTGGAGTTCACTCAGACTCATGTTCATCGAGTACGTGATGCTATCCAGCTATCTCATCCTCTGTCATCCCCTTCTCCTCCTGCCCCCAATCCCTACCAGTATTAGGATCTTTTCAAATGAGTCAGCTCTTCACATCAGTTGGCCAAAGTATTAGAGTTTCAGCTTCAATGTCAGTCCTTCCAATGAACACCCAGGACTGATCTCCTTTAGGCTGGACTGGTTGGATCTCCTTGCAGTCCAAGGGACTCTCAACAGTCTTCTCCAACACCACAGTTCAAAAGCATCAATTCTTCAGTGCTCAGCTTTCTTCACAGTCCAACTCTTACATCCATACTTGACCACTGGAAAAACCATAGCCTTGACTAGATGGACCTTAGTTGGCAAAGTAATGTCTCTGTTTTTGAACATGCTATCTAGGTTGGTCATAACTTTCTTTCCAAGGAGTAAGCGTCTTTTAATTTCATGGCTGCAATCACCATCTGCAGTTCTTTTGGAGCCCCCCAAAATAAAGTCTGACACTGTTTCCACTGTTTCCCCATCTATTTGCCATGAAGTGATGGGCCCAGATGCCATGATCTTAGTTTTCAGAATGTTGAGCTTTAAGCCAACTTTTTCACTCTCCTAGTCTTTTAATTTCATGGCTGCAATCACCATCTGCAGTTCTTTTGGAGCCCCCCAAAATAAAGTCTGACACTGTTTCCACTGTTTCCCCATCTATTTGCCATGAAGTGATGGGCCCAGATGCCATGATCTTAGTTTTCAGAATGTTGAGCTTTAAGCCAACTTTTTCACTCTCCTCTTTCACTTTCATCAACAGGCTCTTTATTTCTTTTTAATTAATTTAAAACTTTATTCTATTTTACAGTACTGTAATGGTTTTGCCATACATTGACATGAATCAGCCACAGGTGTACACGATCTCCCAATGCCGAAGCCCCCTCCCACCTCCCACCCCACATCATCTCCCCGGATCATCCCATACACCAGCCCCAAGCATCCTGTATCCTGTATTGAACATAGACTGGTTCTGCACTAAGGGTGGTGTCATCTGCATATCTGAGGTTATTGATATTTCCCCCGGCAATCTTGATTCCAGCTTGTACTTCTTCTATCCCAGTGCTTCTGTGCAATGTTAACTGTAATATTTAGATGGTAGTTTTATAGGACTGCACTGTAAACTGCTTTCAATCTTGTTGTATATTTGAAAATATTTATACTAAAATTATAGGGTAAAAAGTAGGCTGACCTTCAATAAGACACACACAAAAATTAAGGACAGTCTTCATAGAACATTTTAGCAAACCTACCCTATTTGTGGTTGATAGATTGAGTGCACATAGGAAATATACAAGTCTATAGAAGATTTGAGTTATAATAACCACCTTGACCTAATGAATAAATCAGGCCATACATTTGTTTCATTCCTTTTCAGCCACTTCAACACATTTCAAGGCTTTGACTCAGACACAATTTTTTTTCTCATGAAAATACAATTATGTAGAAATCAATAACAGACACAAATAAGAAGTCCATATGTTCAAAAATTTTAAGAACTGTTTTAAACACTCAGAGTCAGAGAAGAAACACAATTTGAAAGTATTTATTTTGAATGATGGTTGACACTAATACATACCCAATGAGTTTTAAAAGAAAATCCAGCCATAAATACTTGTATTATAAGTGAAAAGTGCAAGGACAGCAATCATTAACTTTAATCTGCAAACTAGTATTGTTACTCAGTGCAGTAAGGCAATAAAATAAACACTATCAAGATAGGAGACAACAAAAATAAAATAGCATACAGGTAATATGTTTGCTTATGAAAAACTCCATGAGTATAGCAAGGACACTAAATATACAATTAACCTACAAATGCTATCATAGCCACCTAGCATCAACATAGTAGAAAATATTTTAAAAAAAAATAAAAATCTTCCATAATTATACAAATATACATATATTATGTGATATAGAAATTCCGAGCTTAGGTATGTATCCAAGCAGAAATACAAGCATATATATTCCAAACAGTGATTAAAAAATGATCATCCCAGTATTATTATTTTATTATATGCTCATGCTTCATGAGCTATGTGACTTGTGCTTTTGCTGTGTTGTCTCTGAAATATCTAAAAAACAACTCAGTTATCATTAGAAACTGAATAGGGCCCATCTGGGCTTTTGTGGTTACCTTGTCAAGGTTAGGGTTAGTGGCAGAAAAATGAGTATTGTGTGACACTAACAGGGGAGCAGGAAAAATATCCATGTGGCTATGGATCATTTCTGTATCTTGACCATGGTGTTAAATGAACTCATGCGACAGAATGGCAGATGACACATGCACATTGCACCAATGTTAGTTCCTGCTTTTGATATTTCACTATAATCACGTAAAATGCAACCATCAGAAGAACTGTGTGAAAGGTCCATGCAACCTACTTACAACTTCCTATGAATCTAATGATTTTAAAATAAAAAGCCAGAAAAAAGATTTGTTCCTACGTTAACCACTTTAAAATTAAGAGCTTCTGCTAAACAAATAAACAAACATAAACACTTCTCCAAAGAAGACATACGAATGGCTAACAAGATGCTTAACATCACTCATTATCAGAGAAATGCAAATCAAAACCACAATGAGGTACCATTTCACGCCAATCAGAATGGCTGCGATCCAAAAGTCTACAAGCAATAAATGCTGGAGAGGGTGTGGAGCAAAGGGACCCCTCTTACACTGTTGGTGGGAATCCAAACTAGTACAGCCACTATGGAGAACAGTGTGGAGATTCCTTTAAAAATGGAAATAGAACTTCCATATGACCCAGCATTCCCACTGCTGGACATACACACTGGGGAAACCAGAACTGAAAGAGACATGTGTACCCGAATGCTCATCGCAGCAGTGTTTATAATAGCCAGGACATGGAAGCAACCTAGATGTCCATCAGCAGACAAATGGATAAGAAAGCTGTGGTACATATACACAATGGAGTATTACTCAACCATTAAAAAGAATACATTTGAATCAGTTCTAATGAGGTGGATGAAACTGGAGCTTATTATACAGAGTGAAGTAAGTCAGAAAGGAAAACACCAATACAGTATACTAATGCATATATATGGAATTTAGAAAGATGGTAATGATGACCCTGTATGCGAGACAGCAAAAGAGACACAGATGTATAGAACAGTCTTTTAGACTCTGTGAGAGAAGGCGAGGGTGAGAGGATTTGAGAGAATGTCATTGAAACATGTATATTATCATATGTGAAACGAATCGCCAGTCCACGTTTGATGCATGAAACAGGGTGCTCAGGGGCTGGAACACTGGGATGACCCAGAGGGATGGGAAGGGGAGGGAGGTGGGAGGGGGGTTCAGGATGGGGAACACATGTGCACCCATGGTGGATGTATGTCAATGTATGGCAAAACCACTACAATAATGTAAAGTAATTAGCCTCCAATTAAATAAATTCATTTACAAAAAAAAAAAAAAGAACGAAAAGTGAAACCAAGAATTTGGTATGGATATTGCCACATATACAGTCATCAAAGGGCAATGTAAAAACATATCAGGGATGCTTCAAATTCAGTGGCAATCTGAAAATCAATTTAAGAAAAAATTAGTAAACTACTTAAAAAGCTATTTCTGGGAAGAGAAAGCATGAATGACAAATGAATACACAAATATATACTCATCTTTACTTGAAACAAGTGTCAATCAAACCATTATTGACTCTTTCATAGCCTGTAATGTTGGGGAGAGGCACAGAGCAACAAGAGCTGACATCCACTGTTGGTGCTGTGTAACTGGTACAGTCAATTCCCAAAAGAATTTGATAAACTTGAGTAAAGTTGAAGACTTGTATATCACACAATCCAGCACATTCCTTCCAAATCACACACCTTAGCGAATCTCCGGCAGGTGTGCACTGCAAGCTAACACAACATTGCTAAGAAACAAACAAGTGGAAAAAAAATAAAAAGTCTAAGAACAGGAGAATCAGCATGAAGAATGTTGCATTTCTTTCCATTTTTAAAATTTAATTAAAAAATTTTTTACAGTATTGTGTTGATTTTTGCCATCCAGCAACACAAATTAGGCATAACTACACCTACATTTCCTCCTTCCCCAGCCTACCCTGCTCCCCTCATCCCATCCCTCCTGGTCATCAGGGAGTGTAGGACTAAAATTCAAGAACCACGGTTACATTTGCCACTATGGCAAAATATATTTCTCATGAGAAAGATATCAGATAAAAAAAAATACTGAACAGTACATGTATGCAAAGTTTCAAACAGGCTACAGTAAGTGAAATTTAGACAACTGAGATAAAACCATAAATAAAATAATGAGCTACCCAGCATCCAGGATGGTGGTTGTCTACTGGAGTTGGAGGGAAAGTAGAAGATGAAAGTAAGAGGTCCGAGGGAGCTGTTCCTGCCCCTAAGGCCGGTGATGAAGACCTGGGTGTTTGGACTGTTGTGTAATTTACAGCATTTAGATTTCCTTTGAGCCTACTGGATAATGCTAAAAAGAAAGAAAGAAAGAAAGAATTTAAGAGAAATAAAGTTAACTTAAATGGTCTTTTAGCCATTTGCCCACTCGAGGGGGTGGACACTTCATCCCATATGTATCCCAAGCTCAGACCATGTCACTGGCTTCCCACCTCTTTCCCCTTCTGTCTCCCCTCTTTAGCTTCCTTTTACCTTATTATGCAAAGTAGTGAGCAACGTTCCACAATTTCCAATGGAAAACACCTCAAAGCTCATCTGTAGATATTCAAATTCCCTGCAGTGTAAACCTAAGCTCCCCAGGTGTTGCTAATGGTAAAATATCCACCTGCCAACGCAGGAGACATAAGAGACCCGAGTTTGATCCCTGGATCTGGAAGATGCCCTGGAGAAGGGTGTGACAAACCACTCCAGTGTCCTTGCCTGGAGAATCTCATTGACAGAGGAGCCTGATGGTGTACAGTCCATAGGGTTGTACAGAGTCGGACACGACTGAAGCAACTTTGCATGCATGCAGCATAAACCTAGCAATGTTCAAAACATTTAGCACTGCTGTAGAACAGACAGTGATCAATTAGAATGGACTTGGAGATCAGTCAGAATGTTAAATGATGATTACAAAGCAACTATGATAGCCTCTCAGACTGAACTAGCTGCATCTCGGCCCTAGTTCAAAGCAAATCTACTCAATAATGTAGACCATAGACCTCCATGTACACTCTTTGTGGATGTCCTGTAAACACTTGTAATTTGACTGAGTTATGATCCTGAGGTTCGCTCAGTTGAGGCTAAGTAGAAGCAACCACTTAGCCTGCAAGAAGTTCAGCCTGCCAGCAGACCGGAGGGTCCTTGTGCTTTCATCTGCTGCAGTGGAGTAAACCCTAATCTTACCCAACCCACTTCCACTCCAACACCATCAATCTGAGACCACAGCCCTGACACCATAAAATCATATTATTTACTATTCGTGGCACTAGAGACCCCTTTTGTCATTTCAACCCACCTCCATACATAAACCATCCCAGGACAGTGTTTCTTCTCTTTATTTCTACTACCAATTGTAATTACTAGAATAAATGTGAATTACTAATAAACATTGCAGTCTCACTGTTCAAGATGAGAATAAAACTTTTAGTCTCCATAAGCACTTAAGGTATTTAAGAATGATCTGTGTTTGACGTCCTGCTTTTATCTTTTTCTTAACAGGAAAACAATTAAGAGAGAAGGGACATTTTATAGAGCTGCTAAAGTGGCAGTTGTGTATACATAGCTCATCTTCACTTTGGAAGGAAAACAATTTTACAGTTCATGTCAGTATGTCTATAAAATGGTGCTTGTCAGATAATATTTAGTAGAAAAAACAGGATGTTCATATAGAAAAAAAGTGTATTAATTAATAAGAAAATTGGGGTTTCAAACTATAAAACCCTAGCTTACATTCATTTTGTGATTTAGAAGTTCAGGCAATTGAAGTCTCTAAGTTGTTTGTAAACTGTTGTGGCAATTTGTATTATTATATAATTCATGCCATGTAGAATATTTGAGCTTATAAAAAGTAGAAAAAATAATAAATAATGTTACAATGAGAATACCTGGGACTACAGAAAATTGATAATGTTTATAATCAGTTACACATTTTTCTTGACTTCATCTATTGATTTTGCTCTGAAAGAAAAGTCTCATCACAAACATCAGCTAATTGATCACTTACTTGTTCACATATAATTATTTTATATTTAAAATATAACAATTGCCATGTTCACGGATGGGAAGACTGTCAACTCCACAATAACCATCATCAAGGTGCTGGTTCTTCCTAACTTGAGCTATAGATTCAATGCGGTCTCAATAAAAATCCTAGCAAGTTATTTTGTGGATCTTGAGAAAATGATTCTAATGTTTCTATGGAGAGTCAAAAGACACTGAAATTGAACACAATATCGAGGGAGAAAGTAAAAATTGGAGAACTGACCTTACCTGATTTTAAGACTTAATATAAAGCTACAGTCATCAGGATACTGCGGTTTTGTCAAAAGAGAAGATGAACAGACATGAACAGATCAGTGGAACAGAATAAAGAATCCAGAAACAGACCTATAGAAATATAGTCAACTGGTTTCTGAGAAATGAACATAGGCTACACATTGGAGCAAAGACTGTTTCTTCAATAAATGAAACAACCTACATCCACACGCAAAGGAAACAAATTTAGACACAGACCTTATATCCTTCACAAAAAGTAACTCAAACTTGATCATAGACCGAAATATAAAACAAACAAAACAAAAACTAGAGAGTAACACAGGACAAAACTCCATGACCTAGGGTACAATAATGACTGTTAGATATGAGGATAATAATAACTGACAAACTGGACTTCATTAAACTTTCAGACTTTTGCTCTATGAAAGACAATACCAAGAGAAGGAGAAGATAAAACACAGACTGAGAGAAAATACTTGCAATAGACAAATCTGATAAGAGACTATTATCCAAATATACAAACAATGCATGAAACTCAGTGGCTCAGATGGTAAAGAGTCTGCTTGCAATGCGGGTGACCTGGGTTCGAACCCTGGATTGGGAAGATCCCCTGGAGAAAGAAATAGCAACCCACTCCAGTACTCTTGTCTGGAAAATTCCATGGACTGAGGAATCTGTAGGCTACAGTCCATGGGGTTGCAAAGAGTCGGCCGTGACTGAGCGACTTCAATTTCACTTTCAACAGTAAGAAAGCAATTCAATCAAAAATGGGCCAAGACTTCACAGGCATTCCACCAAAGAGATGATCCCTATCATGTCACCAGGGAAATGCAAATGAAAACTACAGCGAGGTACCGCTGTACATATATTAGACTACCCATAGTCTGGGACACTGAGAACACCAAATGCCGACAGGAATGTGGAGCAACAGGAACTCTCACTCATCGCTGCTGGGAGAGAAAAATGGTTCGGCCACTCTGTATGACAGTTTGGTGGCTTCTCACAGAACTAAACATTATCTGACTATGATACAACAGTCAGGTTACTTGGTATTTGTCCAAAGAAGTAAAAACCTTATATCCACACAAAAACTTGCACATGGATTTTTATAACAGCATCATTCATAATTGCCAAAATTTGGAAGCAACCAGCCTGTCCTTCAAGCAGGTTAGTAGGTAGATAAACTGTGGTCCATTTAGACAATGGAATATTACTCTGTGATAAAGGAGTAATCAAGCCACAGAAAGCCAGGATGGAGTCCTAAGTGCCCATTACTAAGTGACAGTAGTCAATTTGAAAGGCTACACACTATTGATTCCAACTATATGACATTCTGGAAAAGGTAAAACCATGGGAACTGTACAATGATCAGTGATTGCCTAGGACTGGAGAAAGGGAAGGGTGAACAGGTGGAGCACAGAGGAGTCTGGGGACAGGGAACATACTATACAATACCATAATGATTTATTCATGTGATTTTTCACTTGTTCAAACCCATATAATACACGGCATCAACAGTTAACAGTAATGTAAACCAAAGATTCTGGGTAATAATGATGTGTCTGTGTAAGTTTATCCATTTCCACAAATGCACCCTCCCTCGGTAGTGAATGAGCTTGGGGCAGGCTGTTTGTGTGCTGGGGGAGAGGGTACACTAGAAGCCTCTCTGTCCCCCTCAGTTTTGCTATGAACCTAAAACTGTTCTAAAAACATATATTAATAATATTATTTTTAAACATACATAACTATTTCACGTATTAATGTTTCATCCCCAACTTTTTGTTCTCTCCTTTGCTGATCTGCAATTATTCTTTGTTAATGCATTAAGGCCTTATTTACACTAAAAGTCTTCCCTGTGGCTCAGTGGTAAAGAATCTGCCTGCAATGCAGCAGCCAGAGGAGACATGGGTTCGATCTCTAGGTCAGGAAGATCCCTTGGAGGATGAAATGGCAACCTATTCCAGTACTATTTCCTGGAGAATCCCATGGACAGAGGATCCTGGTGGGCTACAGTCCATGGGGTCTCAAGGAGTTAGATAGGATCAAAATGACTGAGAATGCATACTAAAATTCATTCTAAAGAGCTTCTATTTCATTGATCATCTGGGATTTCTTAATTGCTATCCACGTATATGTTTTGTTGGGCCTCTGTATGTGTGTGTGTATGTGTGTGTGTGTGTTCAGTTCTAAAAATGAGATCTTAAGCAACCTAGATATGCATCAACAGATGGACAGATAAAGAGGTTGTGGTACATACATACAATGGAATATTACTCAGCCATACAAAGGAATGAATTTGAGTCAGTTCTAGTGAGATGGATGAACCTAGAACCTAACACATATATATATATATATAGAATATAGAAAAATAGTACTGATGGACCTATTTACAGGGCAGGAAGAGAGATGCAGACATAGGAAATGAACTTGTGGACACAGCAGGGAAAGGAGAGGGTGGAACAAACTGAGAGAGTGGCATTGAAACATATACATTACCACATGTAAAATAGCTAGTGGGAAGTTGCTGTATAACACAGGAAGCTCAACCCACTGCTCTATGACAACCTAGAGGACTGGGATGGGGTGGAGGGGGGGGTGGGAGGTTCAAAACATTAAGGATGTATGAATATTTATGGCTGATTCACATTGTTGTATGGCAGAAACCAATATAATATTGTAAAGAAATTATCCTCTAATTATAAAAAATAAAATAACATAACTTTCAATGACAAAAAAAATGAGATCCTTATTTCTTTTGGGGGTCTTTCCTATCATTAGGTCTATCATTAGATGCAACAGACAAGCCTCACAATATATGTTTTAATAAAGAATGAGACAGGTCATCTCCTATTGTCTTCATTTTCAAAATACACTTTGCTAATCATGGAGATGGCATGGGGTGGAATTCGGGCAGAGTGCACTCAGTTTCTGGATGTAAATGGAAGATTAAACACAGGTATCGAAACATGCTCCTTCTAGATACACTTTAAAAATAAAGGTTCATTTGAAAAAAAAAAAAAACACATAAACCTAAAGAAAAAGTGAGACCAAGTAAGGAGATAAGAACAGAAGATACTGGAGGCTTCACATCAGATGGATGGGGTGGGAGCTGACCTCAGAGACCTGAGCAAAGAGAGTCCAGAGGAGGAGGCGGCTGGAAGCTCAGTGATTGATGGAGCAACATTCTGAGTGTGTGTATAGTGACTGATGACTCCAGTCTCTGTGATCAGAGTTGCTGTGGGGATGAGGCTGCATACAGAGAAGGGAGGCAGGCCATCTCTCCATCTTTCACACGGACCCTCCTCCCAACAGTTACAGTCAGTCACTCCTGGCAGAGCTCCAAACCCACCCGAGAACCCCTCAATATCCAATCAGAGTGTGACCCCCTCTGACCCAAAAGACAAACAGATTTCAGCAGCTCCCTCATTCCAAGGCCAGCTAGGGGCATGGCCCCACAACAGCAAGGACCTTCACTGCAAAGAACTCTTCATGGTATGGAGCAGTGATATGAGGGGCTCGCCTAAGCCACAGCCCAACAGGCTTCCTTGAGGACTTCTTGTGCTGTGGAGCAGTCAGCTTTGTCTAGCCCTTCTTTAGCTGTGTCCTCACTTTGCTCATCACTCCTGCAGATGACGGGAGGCTCTAGGACAGCCCAGGGTGCATATGCATGCCCAGTCCCTTCAGTCCTATCTGACTCTTTGTGAGCCCATGGACTGTAGCCCGCCAGGATCCTCTGTCCATGGGATTCTCCAGGCAAGAATACTGGAGTGGGTTGTCATGCTCTCCTCCAGGAGATCTTCCCAACCCAGGGACCAAACCTGGGTGTCATGCACTGAAGGTGGATTCTTTACTGCTGAGTTACTGGGAAAGTTCCTAGAGGTCTGTCTTAAAGGGACTTTTCTGAGACCAGATACACTCTTCCTTCAAAGTATATATTTCAGTATTTCTCAGGAAAAACTAGGATGAATACATTTCTTGGAGTGCTTTTAGCAATTTCCAATCACATGTCCAGTTCATTAGCTTATTTATAAAAATTAAGCAATAAATGAGGTTAACCTGTATTTTTGAAATATTTGTCAAAAATGTATTAGATAGGAATACCCTAAGATGGCAGAGGAATAGGATGGGGAGACCACTTTCTCCCCCACAAATTCATCAAAAGAACATTTAAATGCTGACTAGATTCCACAAAACAACTTCTGAATGCCAGCAGAGGACATCAGGCACCCAGAAAAGCAGCCCCTTATCTTCTAAAGAAGGTAGGAAAAAATATAAAATACAAAAAGAGACAAAAGAGGTAGGGATGGAGCTCCATCCTGGGAAGGGAGTCTTAAAGAGAAGTTTCCAAACACCAGGAAACACTCTCACTGCTGAGTCTGTGGCGAGCCTTGGAAGCACAGAGGGCAACGTAACAGGGAGGTAAAATAAATAAATAAATAAAACCCACAGATTACGAGCCCAATGGTAACTCCTCCAGTGGAGAAGCAGCACAGACCCCTGCTCCCGCCACTAGCAAGGGAGGGGCTGGGCAGGGAGGCGCGGGCTACATTGCTTTGAGTAAGGATCTGGCCTGAATGCCCCAAGCGCAATCAGAGCGAATTAACTTGGGCTAACAAACCAGACTGTGGGATAGCTACCACGCAAAAAGCCAGCCCTAACCTAAGACACCACCAGGCCCATGCACAGAACAAAGGACTGAACAGAGACTGCAGACCATTCGCCTCTGGTGACAAGCAGCCAGAGCCGGAAGGGGGCAATCACAGCCCCAGACATTGCCTACAAAACTGTATGCAGGCTTCTTAGCTAACTAAGACTTCTTGGGGTTCTGGACGGTCAACATCCATCTGAGAAGGTGCACCAGTTGTACACCCAGAAAACCGAGCGGCGGGGACGTTGGAGGCAGTAAGTCACAGTGACGGCGCTCACCAAACACCTCATCACCTGAGCTGCTCGGACCTTGGAAGGGCACAAGATGCAGGTCCAACTGAGTCTGCGCCTCTGAGGACTACCTGAGTGCCTCAACTTGAGCGGCTTAGACCTGAGAGGTGCATATAGCCCAGGGCCGGCCTCAGATGGTTCCCGGCGGAGCAACCTAGAGCTTGAGCAGTGTGGACGGGGAGAGTACACGCACGGTGAGCGGGGGCAGCCCCAGTGTAGCTGAGGCACTGCAAGCACACACCAGTGTTATTTGTTTGCAGCGTCCCTCCCTCCCAACAGTGCGACTGAACAAGTGAGCCTTAAAAAAGTGTCCACCACCTCCCCCTTTGTGTCAGGGCAGAAATCAGACACTGAAGAGACCAGCAAACAGAAGAAGCTAAAACAGAGGGAACCGCCTTGGAAGTGACAAGTGCAATAGATTAAAACCCTGTCATTAGTACCGACTACATAGGAAGGGGCCTATAGTTCTTGAGAAAATATAAGACCAAGAAAATATCCAAAAATAAACTGGCCCCACAATACCCACAACAACACCAGAGAAAGTCCTAGATATATTTTTACTATTTTTACGATCATTCTTTTTTTCTTTAATTTTTAAGTCCTCTATTACTCCTTTAATTTTCACTTCTATAACCTAGTATTACTTTGCAAAAAAAAAAGACTCTATTTTTTAAAAGCAAGCTTCATATACATATGAATATTTTATAATTTTTGTGACTTTTTTCTCTCTCTCTTTTTTCTTCTTTTCTTTAATATTGTATTTTTGAAATTCCAAACTCTAGATTTTTAATCTTTGCTTTTTGGCATTTGTTATCAATTTATACCCAATCTTCAGTACCCACTTTTACTTGGGAGCGAGATTACTGGCTTGACTGCTCTCTCCCCCTTTGGGCACTCCTTTTTCTTCACCAGGTCGCCTGTGTCTCCTCCTTACCCCTTCTCTTCTCTACCTAACTTTGTGAAGTTCTGTGTGTTCCAGACAGTGGAGAACACTTAGGAAACTGATTACTGGCTGGATCTGTCTCTCTCCTTCTGATTCCCCCCTTTTATCCTCCTGGCCACCTCTGTCTACTTCCTCCCTCTTCTCTTCTCTGTATAACTTCGTGACCATCTCTGAGTGGTCCAGTTGTGGAGTGCACATAAGGAAGTGATTATTGGCTAGCTTCCTCTCTCCTCTTTTGATTCCACATCATCTAATTCAGGTCACCTCTAACTCCTTCCTCCCTCTTCTCTTCTCCATGTAACTCTGTGAACCTCTCTGGGTGTCCCTCACTGTTGAGAAACTTTTCATCTTTAACCTAGATGTTTTATCAATGGTCCTGTATAGAAGGAATCTTGAGACTACTGTAAAAATAAGACTGAAAACCAGAAGCAGGAGGCTTAAGTCCAAACCCTGAGAACACCAGAGAACTCCTGACTCCAGGGAACATTAATTGACAGGAGCTCATCATATGCCTCCATACCTACATTGAAACTAAGCACCACCCAAGGGCCAACAAGTTCCAGAGCAAGACATATCACACAAATTCTCCAGCAACACAGGAACACAGCCCTGAGCTCCAATATACAGTTACTCGAAAACCACTGACATCTCATAACTCATTCCTGGACACTTCATTGCATTCCAGAGAGAAGAAATCCAGCTCCACCCACCAGAACACCAACACAAGCTTTCCTAACCAAGAAACCTTGACAAGCCACCTGTACAACCCTACCCACAGCAAGGAAACTCCACAATAAAGGGAACTCCACAAACTGCCAGAATACAGAAAGGACACCCCAAACACAGCAATATAAACGAGATGAAGAGACAGAGGAATACCTAACAGGTAAAGGAATGGGATAAATGCCCACCAAACCAAACAAAAGAGGAAGAGATAAGAAAGCTACCTGATAAAGAATTCTGAGTAATGATAGTGAAAATGATCCAAAATCTTGAAATCAAAGTGGAATAACAGATAAATACCCTGGAGACAAGGATTGAGAAGATGCAAGAAAGGTTTAACAAGGACCTAGAAGAAATAAAAAAAGAGTCAATATATAATGAATAATGCAATAAATGAGATCAGAAACACTCTGGAGGCAACAAATAGTAGAATAACAGAGGCAGAAGATAAGATTAGTGAAGTAGAAGATAGAATGGTAGAAATAAATGAATCAGAGAGGAAAAAATAAAAACGAATTAAAAGAAATGAGGACAATCTCAGAGACCTCTAGGACAGTGTTAAAGGCCCCAACATTCGAATCATAGGAGTTCCAGAAGAAGAGATAAAAAGAAAGACCACGAGAAAATACTTGAGGAGATAATAGTTAAAAACTTCCCTAAAATGAGGAAGGAAATAATCACCCAAGTCCAAGAAACCCAGAGAGTCCCAAACAGGATAAACTGAAGGCGGAACACCCCAAGACACATATTAATCAAATTAAAAAAGATCAAACACAAAGAACAAATATTAAATGCAGCAAAGGAAAAACAACAAATAACATACAAGGGATTCCCATAAGGATAACAGTTGATCTTTCAATAGAAACTCTTCAAGCCAGGAGGGAATGGCAAGACATACTTAAAGTGATGAAAGAAAATAACCTACAGCCCAGATTACTGTACCCAGCAAGGATCTCATTCAAATATGAAGGAGAAATCAAAAGCTTTACAGACAAGCAAAAGCTGAGAGAATTCAGCACCACCAAATGAGCTCTCCAACAAATGTCAAAGGATATTCTCTAGACAGGAAACACAAAAAGGGTGTATAAACTCGAACCCAAAACAATAAAGTAAATGGCAATAGGATCATAGGTATCAATAATAACCTTAAATATAAATGGATTGAATGCCCCAACAAAAGACAAAGACTGGCTGAATGGATACAAAAACAAAACCTCTATATATGTTATCTACAAGAGACCTACCCCCAACCAGGGGACACATACAGACTGAAAGTGAAGGGCTGGAAAAAGATTTTTCATGCAAATAGAGATCAAAAGAAAGCAGGAGTAGCAATACTCATATCAAATAAAATAGACTTTAAAACAAAGGCTGTGAAAAGAGGAGGGAAAAAAAGGACACTACATAATGATCAAAGGATCAATCCAAGAAGAAGGTATAACAATTATAAATATATATGCAACCAACATAGGAGCGCCGCAATATGTAAGACAAATGCTAACAAGTATGAAAGGGGAAATTAACAATAACACAGTAATAGTGGGAGACTTTAATACCCCATTCACACCTATGGATAGGCCAACTAAACAGAAAATTAACAAGGATACACACTTTAAAAGATACAATAGACCAGTTAGATCTAACTGATATCTATAGGACATTTCACTCCAAAACAACAAATTTCACCTTTTTCTCAAGCGCACATGGAACCTTCTTCAGGATAGATCACATCCTGGGCCATAAATCTAGCCTTGGTAAATTCAAAAAAACTGAAATCATTCCAAGCACTTTTTCTGACCACAATGCAGTAAGATTAGATCTCAATTACAGGAGAAAAACTATTAAAAATTCAACATATGGAGGCTGAACCACACACTGCTGAATAACCAACAAATCACAGAAGAAATAAAAAAAGAAATCAAATATGCTTAGAAATGAGTGAAAATGAAAACACAACAACCCAAAACCTATGGGACACTATAAAAGCAGTGCTAAGGGGAAAGTTCATAACAATACAGGCATACCTCAATAAACAAACAAACAAAAAAGTCAAATAAATAACCTAACTTTACACCTAAAGCAACTAAAAAAGGAAGAAATGAAGGACTCTAGGGTTAGTAGAAGGAAAGAAATCTTAATAATTAGGGCAGAATTAAATGCAAAAGAAACAAAAGAGACCATAGCAAAAATCAACAAAGCCAAAAGCTGGTTCTTTGAAAGGATAAATAAAATTGACAGACCATTAGCCAGACTCACCAAGAAACAAACGAAGAAAAATCAAATCCATAAAATTAGAAATGAAAATGGAGAGATCACAACAGACAACACAGAAATACAAAGGATCATAAGAGACTACTTATGTAGTTATATTCCAATAAAATGGACAACGTGGAAGAAATGGACAAATT
>SJYC01100129.1:0-12669 GCA_006408675.1 Madoqua kirkii
GGTTCAGGATTGGGAACTCATGTATACCCGTGGCTGATTCATGTCAATGTATGGCAAAACCAGTACAGTATTGTAAAGTAAAATAAAGTAAAAATAAAAATTTTTTTAATTAAAATTTAAAAAAAGTCTTATTTGTACAACATGGATAGGCCTAGAGGGTATTGTGCTTAAAATATGATAATCTGAATTGTCCTATATCTATGAAAGTAATTAAATTGATAATCATCTTCTAGCACAGAAAACAGCAGAAGATGGCTTCACTGTTCAATTTTTAAGAAATACTTAAGAAAGAAATGATACCCAAACTACACAGACTCATCCAGAATACAGAAAAGAGAGAATGTGTTTTGTGGTGCAAGCCTTACTCTGATATCCAAATTAGGCAACGATGGAACAAAGACAATCACAGAACAATATCACTTAGGAGCATGAATGCACACATACTTAGTCCTCACAAATGAAATTGTGCACCACATGAAGACTGTCACATATCCCAACCAAGTGTGTTTCATCTCGAGAACACAAGCTGGGTCAATCTATGTTGTTCATCATGCATCTCTTGTTAAGTGTTTTTACCACAGTAAATAAATAATAGTAAAACAGTAGTGTGGCCAGTCAAGAGTAGTAGGTCATTGGGAAATTCAGATCATTGGGAAATCTGAGGGGAGACCTACTGCCAGTGTTGTCGGCAGTGAAAGCCCAGGTGGGATGGAAAGCCTCTGTGAGCAACTCGCTGATGTGAGCAGAGTGACGGGGGGCTCTTGTGAGCAGGCCCGGCCACCCTGCAGCTCCTGCTCTAATCTCCTCACGTGTGAAACAGGCACAGAACACAGGGCCTTAGAATGTCCCCATCATCAGACTGGAGAAGAAGAAGAGGAATGCAGAGCACGAGAAGAGAGGCTCACCAAGCTCTGCATCACAGCTCCTTACAAAACCCTGAGGAACAGATCAATGCCCCCAAATTACGGCTTTCCTGTTGTTGGTTTTGTTTTGGTTGTGGTCGTTTTTACTTTAAGCTGTGCATTTCATTGTGTTTTGTTTTGCTTTGTTTTTTCCAATAAGCTCAAGTAATATAGTCATTGTAAGAGACTAGGAAGGGTGGGTAAGCAAACATGGGGAAAAGGTGACATAGAATTCCATTGTCTGGAAAGAACCACCACGGATGCGTCAGTTTGGGTGAATATGTGTGTGTGTGCATGATAATTCTCTGTCTTTACTAATCTCCTTTCTCTCTTCAAACACAAAGCTTTCCTTGTAACAAATAAAATAGCTTTATCATTTTAAATAACTATTGCTTTGAGGATCCCATAATTTCTTTTAAAATGGTTAGCTCGAGGTGAAAGAAGCTTTATCAGTAAAGATGGACTTTTAAGGATATAAAATGGCAAAAGATCTTGGGAGACCATGTGGGCAAGTACTTTGTATTTTAATAAATGAATCGATTTACTAAAAACCATTTGCAGTGAGTATTCTGCACACATGGTGATCCTCTGTGAAATAAAGAAATAAAGATGAAACAAAAGGGAATGCTGATCTCATAGTGTTTACTATGTAAGAGCTACACAATCAGTTTCTTCAAAGAAACATTTATTCAACAAGCTATATAACAGGTGAAATGTGAAAGTGTTAGTCACTGAGTTGTGTCTGATTCTTCGGACCCCATGAACTGTAGCCCGCCAGGCTCCTCTGTCCATGGGATTCTCCAGGCAAGAATACTGGAGTGAGTTGCAGTTTCCTTCTCCAGGGGACCTTCCCTCCTGAGGGATCGAACCCAGATTTCTTTCATTGCAGGCAGATTCTTTACTATTTGAGCCAGAGGAGACCTTTATGGAGGGTGAGATGGGTATAGAAAAGCGTCATGATTGTACAGACACTTCAGCTATGTCCCACTGGGAGACTGGAGGGAGGTTTTCTGGAAAAGATGGCATTTTATTGGGTGCTTCACAGTGATGATTCTCAGGCCCAAATTGACTAGGAAAGTTTCCAATGATGAGAGAACAGCCTGTGCAGAAGGCAAGGCAGGAGAGAGAGGTCAAAGTCTGGGGCTCCGAGGGCAACACCAGCTCTAGGATGAATGGGAAGGAGGGGCTGGGTGATTACCAGATCAGAGCTAACAATGAATTCATCAGAAGCTCCACAAACAAAACTTGCAATTGCCCAAGAGATTTACTGGACGAAATGAAAGAGGAGTACCTCAGGGCCCTTGCAAATGACTTCCTCTTGTGGGAAAAGTCTTCCCAGGTTAGTGGTAAAGAGCCCAGCTGCCACTGCGTGAGACACAGGAGACATGGGTTGCATCCCTGGGTAAGAAAGATCCACCGGAGGAGGGCAGGGCAATCCACTGCAGTATTCTTGCCTGGAGAATCCCACGGACAGAGGAGCTTGATGGGCTCCAACCCATAGGGTCACAAAGAGTCGGATATGACTGAAGCAACTTAGCATGCATGCACAAATCACATAACCTCATTACCCACCATTTGAGTTTTGTAAATACTGAAGATCATCAAATTTGTCCTCCAATCAACAGATAAGAAGTGATAGAAATCCATTAGCTTCCAAAGAGTATTTCAATCCCATCACTGCTACCCTGAAAGTGATTTAAGTACAGGCAGTCACCTGAAATGAGCTTCTCAATGGAAGGAAGGTCCAAGTTGATGCAGGAGTCCCAGAGGAGATCTGAAGCTAAAGACGAAAAGAGGAAGAAAAAGAAGCAGTAGGAAGATCCAGTCCAGCTGACAGGCTTCAACCACTAAATGATGCTTCTTCTCAACTCCACTGTCTGGAAAAGAGGCCCTCTTACAAGCCACAAAATACTAGCAGAACCTCTTTCCCATTATGTCAGCCACACTTCAAACAGCCATCTGAGAGAGGCCCAGAGTTCCAGGGTACATGGTATCCAAGGAAGAAGGGGAGGTACTGTGCTGTGCTTAGTCACTCAGTCGTGTCTGACTCTGCAATCCCATGGACTGCTGCCCACCAGACTCCTCAGTCCATGGGGATTCTCCAGGTAAGAACAGTAGAGTGAGTTGCCATGACCTCCTCCAGGGGATCTCCCCAACCCAAGGATCAAACTCAGGTCTCTCATATTGCAGATGGATTCTTTACCATCTGACCCACCAGGGAAGCCCAAGAATACTAGAGTGGGCAGCCTATCCCTTCTCCAGAGGAACTTTCCGATCTAGGAATCAACTGAGGTCTCCTGCATTACAGGTGGATTCTTTACCAGCTGAGCTACCCAGGAAGCCCCATCCAGGGAAGAAGAGGGACCCTGCTTAAATCATGACTTACATTACTCCAGACTGATCCGGGTAAGCTGGACTTGGGAAAATCTGTAGCCAAACCCCGAGCACCTGAGCAGGGAGCACGCAGACCTGTACTGACCATTCCAGGGCCTGGCCTTCTCACTGTCCATGGGGACTTTTTGTTTTAGGAAGGAAAAGGCACAGCTGAAATCTGTGTGTCACCCACATCCCCAGGAGCTCTGCTGCGAGCCTCTGAAAGAGCTGGGCATTCAGGGACGAGACATTTTTGAAGGCCGGGGGAGATTTGCAGCAGGAGAGGAAGATGGCCAAGCTCCAGACACTTGGCAGGTGGAGAAATATTTATTCAGTGAGTTTGAGACCAAGTATAAAAATGACTTTGCTCAGTTCCCCAAAGCAGGTGGATTTGTGAGACTTGGAAGCCTTCTTGAGAATTTATATTTGAAGAAAAAATTGGGGGAATATCAAACAGGACTCCCTGGAAATCAAGACTCCTGACATTTAAGCTCTATTTCCAGCCCACAGGAGCACTCATTTTTGAAAGCAAGGGCCTCCTTTAGTTTCTGTGCTATGGTTCCCCAATGTCCATGATCTGTAGAAAGATTAGCTTTTTCAGGATGGGTTTTTTCAAATCAAAGACATATCCAGGGCCACCTATCAAATAAAGATATTAATTTGAAGTGCCATGTTATAATAGAAATGCTCTACGCACATACTATCCATGCAGAGGACCATATGGCCTCAGCAGTTACTATGTGTCACTACAGGAACATGTGTGTAGACAACATTCATCCTCGAATAAAGGGAATCAAAAGCTAGACTGTTGAGAAGGTCTAACACTACCTCTAAGAATTCCAGCATCTTCCTCCCTGGGATCAGTTTTAAGGTTTCTTCAGTGATGGGGTGGCTGCCACTCTAGATGTCTCCAGCCCGCTTTGGCACTGGATGGACACAGCCAAGATCAAGGTCAGGGGGATGGGAAAGCCAGCTAAGGGCCAGACTCAAA
This sequence comes from Madoqua kirkii, assembly GCA_006408675.1. Classification (NCBI taxonomy): domain Eukaryota; kingdom Metazoa; phylum Chordata; class Mammalia; order Artiodactyla; family Bovidae; genus Madoqua; species Madoqua kirkii. Next base: position 4,267 of record SJYC01100129.1, read on the forward strand.
GCCGCAAACAAGCAAGCAAGTAGTTGCTACAATGGGAATAGGTGGGTTTCTGCAAGAGGGGATCACGGAGACTCTAACTGGGAGGTTCAAGGTTGCCTGTGTTATTTGGAGAAGCAAGGGATCTAGGGTAACAGAAAAGACAACTATTATATCATACAGCTTATATGAAAGTGAAAGTGAAGTCGCTCAGTCGTGTTTGACTCTTTGCGACCCCGTGGACTGTAGCCCATCAGGCTCCTCCGTCCATGGGATTCTCCAGGCAAGAATACTGGAGTGGGGTGCCATTTCCTTCTCCAGGGGATCTTCTCGACCCAGGGATTGAACCTAGGTCTCCTGCACTGCAGGCAGATGCTTTAACCTCTGAGTACAGCTTATATGAGGAATCTAAAAAAATGATACAGATGAATTTACTTACAAAACAGAAATACGTGGCTTCCTTGGTGGCACAGTGGTAAAGAATCTGCCTGCAATGCAGGAGACCTGGGTTCAGTCTCTGGGTTGCGGAGAGCCCCTGAAGAAAGGAATGGCTATCCACTCCAGCAGTCTTCCCTGGAGAGTCCCATGGTCAGAGGAGGCTGGTGGCTACAGTCCCTGGGGTCACCAAGAGTCGGACTAACACTTCCACTTTCACAAAACAGAAACAAGGACTTCTCTTGCCCTGCAGTGGTTAAGACTCCACACTTCCATAGCAGGGGATCATGCTTCAGGATTCTGACAAAAAAATATTAGTAAAAATAAATATTTAATACATTTTAAAATGTTAAAAATATTTAATAAAAGGCCAGCACTTAGAAAAATAGAAACAGACTTACAGACATAGAAAACAAACTTATGGTTACCAAAGAGCAGCTAAGTCGCTTCAGTCGTGTCCAACTCTGTGCAGCCCCATAGACGGCAGCCCTCCAGGCTCCCCCATCCTGGGATTCTCCAGGCAAGAACACTGGAGTGGGTTGCCATTTCCTTCTCCAATGCATGAAAGTGAAAAGTGAAAGTGAAGTCGCTCAGTCGTGTCCCACTCTAGTGACCCCATGGATTGCAGCCTTCCAGGCTCCTCTGTCCAGGGGTTTTCCAGGCAAGAGTACTGGAGTGGGGTGCCATTGCCTTCTCCGATGGTTACCAAAGAGGGGGCGGGGTAAATTAGGAGGTTGGTATCAACAGATACTCACTAGTGTGTATAAAATGAATGACCAGCAAGGACCTACTGTATAGCATAGGGAACTATATTCAATATGTTGTAATAACCTATATGGAAAAAAATTTGAAAAGGAATATACATAAATATATATATATATATAACTGAATCACTTTGCCATATACCTGAAACTAACACATTATGTCAACCATACTTCAATAAAAAATAAATACAAAAAATATGCAAAAACTAACCGCTTCCAAATTTTAAAAAAATGAAAGAAAAAACAATTACTAAGATGCAAAAGGCAGAGTAATCTTAAGCCTTAAGAATTGCATCTGTGTGTAAATAGGTATGTAGTCAGCATTTAAAAGTTACCTCGCAGGCTACGACAGGAAACTGCTTCTGTATACAGGCATATAACTTTGCTCACAGGCTGACTGCTGGAGTCTGAGACACAGTGATTCTAAAATTATATACACACACCCTTCTTCTGTCTATATAAAGAGTGAAAGGAATGGGTCAAGATGTGAAGAAGCTTTTCTCGAGTGGTCTAATCAATGTTTATTGCTTTCCTAGACATTGTTTTAATTCTCCAAATGTTCTTAAATGAGCAAGTTTACTTTTTTATTAAATGCTTTTCAAATAGCAGTAAGAAGACTGTGTCCTTGTCCTCAAGGAGGTTACAATATAACAAAAGAAACTTCACTTCTACAAACATTTGCTTGGATCCTTTCCCCAGAATTCAGGACCATAAAGTGATTTCACTAAATGTCAAAATCTCTACCAGCAAAGCTCTGATCACAGAGAGGAGCAGAATGTTAAAATAGGCATTTATTTTTACCTTTTGACTTGGAAAACAGGGAAAGCTGTCATTATCATGTCTTCTTATAGAAACTCTTAACACAAAAAGTCAGCATTATGCAATCAATGGAAATGGGGTTGTCAGGTTTAGCAAACAAAAATGCAGGATTCTCAGCTAAATTTGAATTTCTGATAAACAATACACAATAGTTTTGATACAATATATCTCATAAGGTATTTTACATGTTTGTCCAGCAATCCCAAGAGGAAAGAATCCAGGAATAAGAAGCCTCTGTAGCTCAAACTCTTGCCCTGGCTCTGAGGATGATTTGGCTCTCAGTTTTATTGGCTAAATAAGAGGGCTTTCTGCTGACTCTTCCAATATTCTGTGTAAAGATTCCAAGGCAAGGAAAAGTTCCTTATTAACTTCACTTCCCAGAGAGATATGATTGATTAAAATAATATTTTTTCCAATGTGACACTTGAGGATCCTGAAAACTTTGCACATAGACGTTGAGGTTTTTGTATTTGTTTCATTAGTTTTCAGTTAATTTTCATTCATCAAATAATTTTTAAAATCAAATGAGTAGGTTCCACTTCAGTTAGTATTTAGAAGGATGTAAAAAATATTAGACCTATTATCTCAATCAAAAGTCATAAGAAAGTGTTTTAATGAATCATTGATGTGCTGTGGATGCAAAGAAATCTAAAAGGACAAAACTACAGATTGTTCTAGAGATCAAGGACTAAGGCATCGTTTCACAGGAGGAGAAAAGAAGAGGCGAGAAAGAGGAAAGAAAATTGGTTTTCTGATCTTGACCATTTAAAAAAAAAAAAAACTTGATCAAAAACAGCAACACAGTGATATAGAAAGCTCTGAAATCTTTGAGTGAGTGAGTGAAGTTGCTCAGTCGTGTCCGACTCTTTGGGACCCCATGGACTGTAGCCCATCAGGCTCCTCCGTCCATGGGATTTTCCAGGCAAGAATACTGGAGTGGGTTGCCATTTCCTTCTCCAGGGGATCTTCCCAACCCAGAGATCGAACCTAGGTCTCCTGCATTGCAGGCAGACGCTTTAACCTCTGAGCCACCAGGGAAGCCAGAAGTATAAATGAAATGACACCTAGGAACAACAGAGTTAAATGACTTAAAAGCACGCGTAGAAAAACTTTAAAGAAGCCAAAGAAAAAGCCATATTAGATACAGGTAAACAATGTTTGAAAAATAATAGACTTTGCATTCAAAACAATGGAAGATCAAAAATATGAAACAACATCTTTAAAATTTCCAGGGAAAATACAAATCTGTCAGTTTAGCATTTAATATCCAGTGATAAAAATTTTCTAGAATAAAGAGGAAATGTTCAGATAAATGAAAGCTGAGGGATTTTTACTGCCAGCAGATAAGACAAGCTAAAGGAAGTTTTTCAAGTTAAAAAGAAACTAAAAAAGGATACCAGATGGAAAATTCTATGTTTAGAAGAAAGGAGGAGCACTAGAAAGAATGAGAATGTGAGCAAATAGAAATATTGTTTTGTTTCTTTTCTCATTAAAAAAGTTTGTGACTGTTCAAAGCAATTTTATATATATATACACACACACAAGGAAAGTTATGACCAACCTAGATAGCATATTCAAAAGCAGAGACATTACTTTGCCAACAAAGGTCCATCTAGTCAAGGCTATGGTTTTTCCAGTGGTCATGTATGGATGTGAGAGTTGGACTGTGAAGAAAGCTGAGCGCCAAAGAATTGATGCTTTTGAACTGTGGTGTTGGAGAAGACTCCTTGAGAGTCCCTTGGACTGCAAGGAGATCCAACCAGTCCATTCTGAAGGAGATAAGCCCTGGGATTTCTTTGGAAGGAATGATGATAAAGCTGAAACTCCAGTACTTTGGCCACCTCATGTGAAGAGTTGACTCATTGGAAAAGACTCTGATGCTGGGAGGGATTGGGGGCAGGAGGAGAAGGGGAAGACAGAGGATGAGATGGCTGGATGGCATCACTGACTCTATGGACGTGAGTCTGAGTGAACTCTGGGAGTTGGTGATGGACAGGGAGGCCTGGCATGCTGCAGTTCATGCGGTCGCAGAGTCAGACACAACTGAGTGACTGAACTGAACTGAACATATTATATATATATTAATTATATTGGGGTTTATATCATATGGAGAAGCAAAATGTCTAACAATGGTAGCATGAAAAATAGGACAGAGTGCAAATAGAATTCAGTTCAGTTCAGTTCATTTCAGTCATTCACAACTGAACGACTCACATGAATCACAGCATGCCAGGCCTCCCTGTCCATCACCGACTCAAATATAATTATATTGTTGTACAATATACACATAAAGTACTGCAATATTAATCAAGCTGGAATTTCAAGTCAAGGATAGTCATTGTAATCCCTATAGCAACCATGACAAAAATAATACAAAAAGAGGTACCTAATAGTCAATAAAAGGGACACAATGAAATGATGTAAAATACCTAATGAACCCACAAGGGAACAAAGGAGCAATGAAAATAAAGGACATACAGATAACAAACATAAAGCTGATCATGTGAATAACTGCAATAAACTTAAGGGAAAGGCTATCCACTTCAGTATTCTGGCCTAGAGAATTCCATGGACTGTATAGTCCACAGGGTTGCAAAGAGTCGGACATGACTGAGTGACTTTCACTTTCTTTAAATAAAAGGCAGAATTTTTCATTTAAAAAGCCATAAAGAAGGGGCACAATTGTTTATGCTTCAGAATGGCAAGGTTGGTCTGGCCCATCTTTATGCTTATCCCAAGAGATGAATGTTAAATAGTAAAGTATGTAGAAAGATTGCAAAAACAGAAGTAGATACACCATATAAATGGTTGCTGTTCAGTTGTTCAGTTGTGTCTGACTCTTTGCAGCCCCATGGACTGCAGCACACCAGGCTTCCCTGTCCTTCAGTATCTCCCACAGTTTGATCAAACTCACATCCATTAAGTCAGTGATGACATTCAACCATCTCATCTTCTGTCTACCCATTCTCCTCCTGCCTTCAATTTTTCCCAGCATCAGGATTTTTTCCAATGAGTCAATTTTTTCCATGAGGCTAAAGTATGGGAACTTCAGCTTCAGCATCCATCGTCCCAAAGTATATTCAAGGTTGATTTGCTTTAGGATTGACTGATCTCCTTGCTGTCCAAAGAACTCTCAAGTATCTTCTTCAGAGCTGAAATTTAAAGCATCAGCTCTTCAGCACTCAGCCTTCTTTATGGTCCAGCTCTCACCTTCTACCCGACTCTTGGAAAAACCATAGCTTTGACTATACAGACCTTTATCAGCAAAGTGTTGTCTCTGTCATAGCTTTCCTACCAAGAAGCAAGCATATTTTATTTTCAGGACTGCAGTCACCATCTGCAGTGATACTGGAGCCCCAAAAATAAAGTCTGTCACTGTTTCCATTCTTGCCTCATCTATTTGCCATGAAGTGATGGGATCAGATGCCATGATGTTAGTTTTCTGAATGTTGAGTTTAAAGCCAGGTTTTTCACTCTCCTCTTTCACTTTCATCATGAGGCTCTTCAGTTCCTCTTCACTTTCTGCCAAAGGGTGGTATCATGTGCATATTTGAGGCTGTTGATATTTCTCCCAGCAATCTTGATTCTAGCTTCTGTTTCACCCAGCTGTGCATTTCACATGATGTATGTACTCTGCATATAAGTTCAATAGGCAGGGTGACAATACACAGCCTTGACCTACCCCTTTCTCAGTTTTGAATCAGTCCATTGTTCCATGTCTGGTTCTAACTATTGCTTCTTGACCTGCATACAGATTTCTCAGGAGGACCGTTAGCTGATCTTGTATTCCCATCTCTTTAGGAATTTTCCACAGTGTATTGTGATCCACACAGCCAAAGGCTTTAGCATAGTCACTGAAGCAGAAGCAGATGTTTCTCTGGAATTCCCTTGCTATTTCCATGATCCAAAAGATGTTGGCAATTTGATCTCTGGTTTCTTTGCCTTTTCTACATTGAGCTTGTACATCTGGAAGTTCTCAGTTCATGTATTGCTGAAGTCTAGCTTGAAGGATTTTGAGCATTACCTTGCTAAAATGTGAAATGAGCACAATTGTATGAGAGTTTGAACATTCTTTGGCATTGCCTTTCTTTGGAATTGGAATGAAAACTGACCTTTTCTAATCCTATGGCCATTGCTGAGTTTTCCAAATTTGCTGGCATATTGAGTGCAGCACTTTTACAATGTCATCTATTAAGATTTGAAATAGCTCAGGTGGAATTCCATCACCTCCACTAGCTTTGTTCATAGTGACGCTTCCTAAGGCCCACTTGACCGCATTTCTGGATGCCTGGCTCTAGGTGAGTGACCACAGCACTGTGGTTATACAGTTCATTGAGACCTTTTCTGTACAGTTCTTCTGTGTATTTTGCCACCTCTTATTAATATCTTCTTCTTCTGTTAGGTCCATACTGTTTCTGTCCTTTATTGTTCTTATCTCTGCATGAGAGATCTCTACTGGTATCTCTACTTTTCTTGAAGAGATCTCTAGTTTTTCCCATTCTACTCTTCTCCTCTATTTTTCTGCATTGTTCAGTTAAGAAGGGTTTCTTGTCTCTCTTTGCTATTCTTTGGAACTCTGCATTCACATGGTGTATCTTTCCTTTTCTCCTTTTCCTTTCACTTCTCTTCTTTTCTCAGCTCTTTATAAGGCCTGCACAGATGACCATTCTCTCTTGTTGAATTTTTTTTTCCTAGGGGATGGTTTTGATCACCACCTCCTGGACAGTGTAACAGAACTTCATCCATAGTTCTTCAGGCACTCTATCAGATCTAATCCCTTGAATTTATTCATCACTTCCACTGTATAATCATAAGGGACTGAACTAAGGTCATACCTGAATGGCCTAGTGGTTCTCCCTACTTTGTTCAATTTAAGTCTGAATTTTGCAATAAGGAGTTCATGATTTGAGCTATAGTCAGCTCCAGGTCTTGTTTTTGCTGACTGTATAGAGCTTCTCCATCTTCAGCTGCAAAGAATATAATCAATCTGATTTCGGTATTGACAATCTGGTGATGTCCATGTCCATCTGGTATTTGCTATGACCAGTGTGTTCTCTTAGCAAAACTCTATTAGCCTTGCTCTGCTTTATTTTGTACTTCAAGGCCAAACTTGCTTGTTACTCGAGGTATCTCTTGACTTCCTACTTTTGCATTTCAGTCCCCTATGATGAAAAGGACACTTTTTTGGTGTTAGTTCTAGAATATCTTTTTGGTCTTCATAAAACCGTTCAACTTCAGCTTCTTCAGCATTAATGGTTGTGACATAGATTTGGAGTACTGTAATATTGAATGATTTGCCTTGGAAATGAACCAAGATCATTTTGTAGTTTTTGAGACTGCACCCAAGAACTGCATTTCAGACTCTTTTGTTGACTGTGAGGTCTATTCCATTTCTTCTTGCCCACAGTGGTAGATATAATGTTCATCTGAATTAAGTTCACACATTTCAGTCCATCTTAGTTCACCGATTCCTAAAATGTTGACATTTACTCTTGCCATCCCCCCAGTATGACCACTTCCCATTTACCTTGATTCATGGACCTAACATTCCAAATTCCTGTGTGTTATTCTTCATAGCATCAGACTTTACACTCACCACTAGACACAACCACAGCTGGACATCATGTCCTCTTCATTCCTTATGGAGCCATTTCTCGGCTCTTCTCCAGTAGCATATTGTACATCTACTAATCAGTGGAGTTCATCTTTCAGAGTCTTATCTTTTTGCCTTTTCATACTGTTCGTGGGGTTCTCAAGGCAAGAATGCTGAAGTAGGTTGCCATTCCCTTCTCCAGAGGTCCACGTTTTGGCAGAACTCTCTGCAGTGGCCCGTCCATCTTGGGTGGCCCTACATGGCATGGCTCATAGTTTCATTGAGTTAGGCAAGGTTGTGGTCCATGTGATCATTTTGGTTAGTTTTCTGTGATTGTGGTTTTCATTCTGGCTGCCCTCTGATGCATGAGGATAAGCAGCTTGTGCAAGCTTCCTAATGGGAGGGACTGGTTGGGGGTGGGGGGCTGAAATTCAGTCTTCCTAACTCTCAGTAAATGAGAGGCAATATAAACAAAAAAAAGCACTAAAAATATAAAGATATGATTGATATTATCAACCAACTTGACATAATTGACATTTGTGAAACACTACTCCTAATAACTTCAGAACGCACAGTGTTTTCTAAAGCTGCTGCTGCTAAGTCGCTTCAGTCGTGTCTGACTCTGTGCGACCCCATAGACGGCAGCCCACCAGGCTTCCCCGACCCTGGGATTCTCCAGGCGAGAACACTGGAGTGGGTTGCCATTTCCTTCTCCAATGCATGAAAGTGAAAAGTGAAAGTGAAAGTGAAGTCGTGTCCCACTCTAGTGACATCATGGACTGCAGCCTACCAGGCTCCTCCGTCCATGGGATTTTC
>SJYC01100132.1:0-25570 GCA_006408675.1 Madoqua kirkii
CACGGCGACGCCTCCCAAGCCCCGGCCGCAGAGGAGGGCGGGGAGCGCGCGGGGCGGGAGGCGGGTGCTGCAGGGGAGGCGGGAGCGAGGGCTCTCCCTCCGGCCTCGGGGCCCGTCGCCCGCCCGCCGCGCTCCGGGCGTCTCTTCTGCCTCCTACGTGCCGCGGACACCCCAGCCTCCCGGCTGCCTGGTCCGGGGAGCTCTCCGCGCCTGCCCGAGAAGAGCAAGGACGAGTTGGGGCGCCCCGGGGCGCGATTCGTGATGGAGACGCTGGGACCAAATCGGAGGATAAGCGGCGGAAGGCGGCGCAGAAACTGACGCGAGTTGGGGCCACGGCTCCCGGCCGCCGGCGCGACGAGCCAAACCGCGGAGACGCCCTAGCCGAGTGCACGCGCCGGGCGGAGCGCGCGCAGGTGGGGCTGAGCTCTCGGCGGTGCGCTCCGCTCCGGGCCCTCGCCGGCCGGAGGATGGGCGCCAGCGCCCAGGGTCCGTGCCCGCCGCTGCTGCCCCTGAGCCCGCCGCGAGCCCGGTGTCCGGCCGGCGCCCTGCGCTCATGTATGTAGGCTGGGCGCCCACCCTCGGGGATGAGGATGCATGCTGGGTGTCCGCGCCCCGGGCGCCCTTCCATCTTCCTGCTGCTCAGGAGGAGTCCCCCTACTCCAGACCCCAAGTTTGTAAATATGGGTGATCGCCTGGGCTGAGATCCACCAGGCTGGGGCTGGAAATGAGCAGAGGGCACAGAGGAGCCCTGCTTACTGGAAGAGGGTGGGGAGATGGAGGAAGCCACTCCGGGGCGCACAGATTTGGGGAGTTGGACGGCTAGGTGGAGAGAGGCTGGGCGGCCAGTACCCTGCAGCATCTAGTCTAGGGTTCTGTCGGCACCTTTGGGCCGCAGAAAGTTTGGGAACAAGAGAGGTTTTCGGAGACCGGGAGACTGAGGGGCGTTCGCCCCCGCCCTGCATCTCCAGCCTCCTCCATCGCACACCTTCAATCTGCCGGGCCCTCCTGCTCCACCGCCACGAGCCCCTCCAGGATCAAAGAAATTAGGAGACTGAGCGCTACGGCTCACACGGGGGTCTCTGGTCTGCGTCCAGAGTCGCTGAGTCGCTGCCGGGTGGCTGGCGGAGGGAGAGAAGCCTGCGGAATCTCCGACCCGCAGCCGGGAGCTGGGGGTGGGCTGGAGGATAGTCGGGCACCATCCCCCGGCAGCCGGGTCTGAGCTGGAGGGCGGGGAAGGGGCGTCTGCGCCCCGCACTGGCGGCGTTTGAAAAGTTTTTCAGATGAATCACCGGGCCCTGCAAGGTTTCTTCCCTTCCTTCCCTTCCCTCTTCCCCAAACGCCCTCAGGCAAGCGAGGAAGGGTTTCCCTCTTATTTCTCTGCACAGTCTTCACCGTCCACTCCACTGCGGAATTCTCCACTGCGCGACCTTTGGGGAAGTGTGGCCGGGACCTGAAGAGGGGCGCCAGGCGCTGGAGTTATGTCCATCCGAGCCTTGCAGGGGGCGCGGGCCCAGCTCGCTACAGCCCCACGGCTCCACCACCCACTAATAACGACGACAGGGGGCACACTGCGGGTTGGCGTTTTTCTGGGACTCGCTTCCGTGTCCAGGCCCGCAGTCTGGGATCTGTAGGACCCCCGGCAGCGCCGGGAATGCAGCCCCTGCCTGCCCTCGGGGTCCGGCGAGTCCATCTAGGGAGCCTCGGGGTCGGGCGGCTCGGGGCCGGGCGGGGACCGGGTGCGCGCGGGCCGCGGGGCTCAGCTGTGCTGCTGTTCTCTCCGCAGGGACTGTGGCTCCCGGCTGGCGGCGGCGCGCCCCCGGGCTGTGAATGCGACTCGCCCCTCGGCCGCGCTCCCCGCCCGCCCGCCCGCCGGGACGTGGTAGGGAATGCCTAGCTCCACTGCGATGGCAGTTGGCGCACTGTCCAGTTCCCTCCTGCTCACCTGCTGCCTGATGGTGGCCCTGTGCAGCCCGAGGATCCCTCTGGAGAAGCTGGCCCAGGCGCCGGAGCGGCCGGGCCAGGAGAAGCGCGAGCACGCGTCTCGGGACGGCCCGGGGCGGGTGAGCGAGCTCGGGCGCCCGGCGAGGGACGAGGGCGGCGGCGGCGGCGGCCGGGACTGGAAGGGCAAGAGCGGCCGCGGGCTGGCCAGCCGGGAGGCGTGGAGCAGGCAGAAGCAGGCCTGGGCCGCCCAGGGCGGGGGCGCCGGGGCCGGGGACCTGCAGGGGCGGCCCCGCGGGGACACCCCGCACGAAGAGCCCCTGGCCGCCGCCGCCCAGGACGTGGCGGGTCTGGAATCGGAGCCCACGCCTGAGCCGCCGGAGGAGTATGCGTACCCGGATTACCGGGGCAAGGGCTGCGTGGACGAGAGCGGCTTCGTGTACGCGATCGGGGAGAAGTTTGCTCCGGGGCCCTCGGCCTGCCCGTGCCTGTGCACCGAGGAGGGACCGCTGTGTGCACAGCCCGAGTGCCCGCGACTGCACCCGCGCTGCATCCACGTCGACACCAGCCAGTGCTGCCCGCAGTGCAAGGAGAGGAAAACTACTGCGAGTTCCGGGGCAAGACCTACCAGACCCTGGAGGAGTTCGTGGTAAGAGGCCAGCGCCCGGGCGACTTTGCAAGTCCCAGGAGCCGGTGAGCTGGCTCCTCGTCCCCACTTTGGAGAAGAGGCGCCCTGTGGTTCTCAGAGGTGGACGGCGCTGTGCCTGTGTCCCCTCTCTTTTTCAGTGCAGAGGTAATTTTTGAAAGCCACGTGCCCAGTTGACATGCGTTTGCTCCAAAAGGGTTTCCTTATAGAGAAAAGCCCGTGGCACCAAAGCCCAAGCAAAAACACAGGCTGCGCTTTTAACCTTAATTGGCTGCTCCGGAGTTAAGTGTTGCTGCTGAAATGTCCACCGTTTTCAAACACAGGGCAATTTACCTTGCTGTTTGGGATGTATTCTTCAGTTAATAGTTCATTAAGGGAGACTATTCATATAAATAAGCCATTTCCCTGGATTTTGTGCTGGGTATCAGGCAGATGTTCTAGAAATTAAAACAAAACAAAATTCTTGCTGATTGGATGACAAAACATGGTCCATGGCAAAAATAAGTCCAGGTTATGGTTTTTAAAATGGTTTTATTTTAGGTGAGTGCTGGTCATAGTATTAGTAGTGCTATTTCCTGAATGCCTACAGTAATGTCACACCCCCAGGCTGCATTTTCACCTATACTAACTTAGTTAAACCTCAAGCTAGGCTGTAAAGTCAATTATGATCTTTTACCTCCAGTTGATGGAGAAGAGGAACCTGAGACACAGAATATTTAAATAAGGTGTCCAGGGCAACACAGCTGATAAGAAGCAGATTCAGTGCCTCAAGCCTGCTTTGATACTCTAGTCTCTACACCAAAAGCCCAGCCCCGTGGGTGCTGGGTGGACATACTGCCCAATGGGTGTGCTGGCCAGGGGCTAACTTGCCCAGAGCCCTGCTTCCTCACTAGCAGCCCTGGCAGACCACCCGCACCACTGCTCAGCCTTTCCAGCCCCCCAGGGTTGGCTCAGCCTCTGGCCTGCCTGGACTTTGGCCGCTTGACTTGGCTTGCCAGAGCTTTCCTGAGCAGCAGAGGGTGTCCTGGGACCTCCGGTCCCCAAAGCTGAGTGAGGAGGCAGATAGGGAGGAATCTCCTCCAGGGTCTCCAGAACAGAGCCTCTGAGATCTACAGATTGAGAATGTGGCCAGGGTGTGACAGCAGGTAGTGAGTTTCAGGAATGAATTCCTGAGTGCTGTAGAAATACTCTTTCCTCTCATCTGTAAAGTAAGGCTTCTTCTAAGTCACTTCAGTCATGTCTGACTCTGTGCGAACCCATAGACAGCAGCCCACTAGGCTCCTCTGTCCCTGGGATTCTCCAGGCAAGAATACTGGAATGGGTTGCCATTTCCTTCTCTAATGCATGAAAGTGAAAGTGAAGTTGCTCAGTCCTGCTCCACTCTTAGCGACCCCCATGGACCGCAGCCTACCAGGCTCCTCTGTCCATGGGATTTTCCAGGCAACAGTACTGGAGTGGGTTGCCATTGCCTTCTCCGAAAGTAAGGCTAGCCATTCCTTAAGGCTCCTTGGAGTTCTAACCACCTGACATTCAGGGTCTAACTCCAGGCAAACATGTTGAAGACAATTCTTGGCTTCGGTCCTTTGGAGGACCAGACAACTTTGAGGAGAACTTTATGGGAACCAGGCCCTGGCCATACAATAGCAGTCAGGAACTCTGCTCTCAAAATTCTCCTAGAGGACTGAAGAGCTAGACAAATGCCTCTCCAGAAATTTTGGGTGCAGCCCAGAAGCGCAGAAGCAAAACTGGCCCTGGGAGCTGGTGGGACCCAAAGGAGCCACCTTCTGTGTTGGCCAGAATGGGGCTGTCGCCAAACAATTCCCTGGAGTTTCAGGTTCATCGAAAGTGTTATAAGATCAAAGACAAGGAGTTAGTTTTTTTATTAATAGTATTTACTGTCTGCACTATGTGTAGTAACATAATCATTTCTTATGTATCCCACGAGGTGGGCTGAGGAATTACTAATATCTCAGAAGCCCAAACACATCACAGAGCAGCCATCACAGACAGAAGGAAGAATTCAAATTTGTTTGAGTTATTCATTGCTAAATGCTGGATGCCATGGACTGTCTGTGTATATGGTTGGTGGGGGAATCTCCTGTTGGAGTCCTGTTTCCAAAAATTAGTGCCTACCTTGATGGCTCAGCTGGTAAAAAATCTGCCTGCAATACAGGAGACTCAAGTTCAGTGCCTGGGCCTGGAAGATCCCCTGGAGGAGGAAATGGCAACCCACTCCAGAATTCTTGCCTGGGAAATCCCATGGACAGAGGAGCCTGGAGGGCTCCAGTCCATAAAGTCGCAAAGAGTCAGATGTGACTAAGCATGAGAATGAACAAATGAAAATGGAATGTGTTTCCCACTCTGGAGATGGGAGATTTTAGCAAGAAAAGGGAGTTTGGAGAGACGATTATCTCGGGAAGAATCAAAATACAATAAAGCTATTTTTAGAGTATTAACTGCATTTTTCATCTTCAAGTGACACTTCATTCTTAACTTTCATCTAATCATTACCAGCTGCTAGGATGACACATGCATGAGGGTTAAGCAGCTGCTGCAGAATTTCCACTATATTCCTGCTCCCATGACATGTACAATTGCATAAGGATTTCACTGTATACATCGTGCTTGTTCATTTCTGTTAGTATCAGGAACATTTCTAGGTATTTCCCTGATTTAGTGCAGCTTTGTGCAAGTTTCCTTCCAAGACCAAAAGGATGCAGGGCTTTGTCAGGGGTGTTGGGAGGTTGAGCTTAGAAGGGTTTAGGGTCAGCCGTGGTGGCTCATTGGTAAAGAATCCACTTGCAATGCAGGAGACCTGAGTTCAGTCCCTGGCTCAGGAAGATCCTGTGGAGAAGGGAATGGTTACCCACTCTAGTATTCTTGCCTGGAGAATCCCATGAAGAGAGGAGCCTACCAGGCTACACAGTCCATGGGGTCACAAAGAATCAGACGCAGCTGAGCAACTAAGCACACAGGGTCAGCCATGAGTCCATGGTGTTTGCCCCTGTGCCTGGTCTGGTCCCACTGGGCTTCCAGGAGGTCCGCCAGGGCTTGCAGGTTACATAGCAGAGAAAACAGAAAAGGAAAGCATTTTATATCTGAAGCTCTGAGGGCTTCTCTGAAAAAAGTGCAGTTCAGTGGAGGTTGTGGTCTCAAGGGTCACGCATGAAACGCTGCTGAGCATGGCCAAATTGGAGGCGAAAGGGAGGCTGGTTCTGATCCGCGTTCCCTGAGGCACACAGGTGCTTTGGTAGTCTGTACTCTACTTTCTGAGAGAGGAGACCACTGATGGAGCCTGGGAGCTTGGCAGAACTGATTCTTGTGCCTGTGATGTGCAGGCAGCCCCAGGCAGAACATCACTCCTCCCAGCCCTCCTGTGGGTCTCTGTCCTGGGGGCCTGTCTGCAGTCCCTGTGCCAGCTGCACACTGGAGCCAAGTCAACTGACACCTCAGAGTTTGGGGCAGATAAAAGTGTATTTATTGCAGGGCCATGCATCCAGTAGTCATATATGGATGTGAGAGTTGGACCATAAAGAAGGCTGAGTGCCAAAAGACTGATGCTTTTGAACCATGGTGCTGGAGAAGACTCTTGCTGAAGAATTCAAATTTGTTTGAGTTATTCATTGCTAAATGCTGGATGCCATGGACTGTCTGTGTATATGGTTGGTGGGGGAATCTCCTGTTGGAGTCCTGTTTCCAAAAATTAGTGCCTACCTTGATGGCTCAGCTGGTAAAAAATCTGCCTGCAATACAGGAGACTCAAGTTCAGTGCCTGGGCCTGGAAGATCCCCTGGAGGAGGAAATGGCAACCCACTCCAGAATTCTTGCCTGGGAAATCCCATGGACAGAGGAGCCTGGAGGGCTCCAGTCCATAAAGTCGCAAAGAGTCAGATGTGACTAAGCATGAGAATGAACAAATGAAAATGGAATGTGTTTCCCACTCTGGAGATGGGAGATTTTAGCAAGAAAAGGGAGTTTGGAGAGACGATTATCTCGGGAAGAATCAAAATACAATAAAGCTATTTTTAGAGTATTAACTGCATTTTTCATCTTCAAGTGACACTTCATTCTTAACTTTCATCCAATCATTACCAGCTGCTAGGATGACACATGCATGAGGGTTAAGCAGCTGCTGCAGAATTTCCACTATATTCCTGCTCCCATGACATGTACAATTGCATAAGGATTTCACTGTATACATCGTGCTTGTTCATTTCTGTTAGTATCAGGAACATTTCTAGGTATTTCCCTGATTTAGTGCAGCTTTGTGCAAGTTTCCTTCCAAGACCAAAAGGATGCAGGGCTTTGTCAGGGGTGTTGGGAGGTTGAGCTTAGAAGGGTTTAGGGTCAGCCGTGGTGGCTCATTGGTAAAGAATCCACTTGCAATGCAGGAGACCTGAGTTCAGTCCCTGGCTCAGGAAGATCCTGTGGAGAAGGGAATGGTTACCCACTCTAGTATTCTTGCCTGGAGAATCCCATGAAGAGAGGAGCCTACCAGGCTACACAGTCCATGGGGTCACAAAGAATCAGACGCAGCTGAGCAACTAAGCACACAGGGTCAGCCATGAGTCCATGGTGTTTGCCCCTGTGCCTGGTCTGGTCCCACTGGGCTTCCAGGAGGTCCGCCAGGGCTTGCAGGTTACATAGCAGAGAAAACAGAAAAGGAAAGCATTTTATATCTGAAGCTCTGAGGGCTTCTCTGAAAAAAGTGCAGTTCAGTGGAGGTTGTGGTCTCAAGGGTCACGCATGAAACGCTGCTGAGCATGGCCAAATTGGAGGCGAAAGGGAGGCTGGTTCTGATCCGCGTTCCCTGAGGCACACAGGCGCTTTGGTAGTCTGTACTCTACTTTCTGAGAGAGGAGACCACTGATGGAGCCTGGGAGCTTGGCAGAACTGATTCTTGTGCCTGTGATGTGCAGGCAGCCCCAGGCAGAACATCACTCCTCCCAGCCCTCCTGTGGGTCTCTGTCCTGGGGGCCTGTCTGCAGTCCCTGTGCCAGCTGCACACTGGAGCCAAGTCAACTGACACCTCAGAGTTTGGGGCAGATAAAAGTGTATTTATTGCAGGGCCATGCATCCAGTAGTCATATATGGATGTGAGAGTTGGACCATAAAGAAGGCTGAGTGCCAAAAGACTGATGCTTTTGAACCATGGTGCTGGAGAAGACTCTTGCGAGTCCCTTGGACAGCAAGAAGATCAAACTAGTCAATCCTAAAGGAAATCAACCCTGAATACTCACTGGAAGGACTGATGCTGAAGCTGAAGCTCCAGTACTTTGGCCACCTGATGCTAAGAGCTGACTCATTAGAAAAGATCCTGATGCTGGGAAAGGTTGAAGGCAAGAGAAGGGGACGAGATGAGAAGGATGAGATGGTTGAATGATATCACTGACTCAATGGACATGAGTTTGAGCAAGCTCCGGAGATAGTGAAGGACGGGGAAGCCTGGTGTGCTACAGTCCATGGGGTCGCACAGAATTAGACATGACTGACTGAATAGCAATAACAACAATGCAAGGATCATGGGGAGGGAGAGGGGTTTCGGACAAGATTTTACTGGCAAAATTTGGGAGGTAGGCTGCTGGGTGTGTAACCCTCCTCTGATTGGTTGGTAGTGAGGTCACAGGACGGTGCTCCAGGAATTTTGTGCTCAGCCTGAAGTTACCATTGCCCAGGAGGGTGGGTGCCTTAGTTCCTGCAAAGGAATTAAAAGGTATATATCAGAGGTCTGTGTCCATGCCCCAGGAGGAACTAGGGCCCTCCTCCATCTGCACTACTGTTTCTTTTTGCATTCTTCATGCCCCTAATTATTGATGTTTGAATCTGCCCTTTGGAACTCAGGGAAGGTCTTAGAGGCTAAAATATTTGTCCTACAAAGGAGAAATAAAACACAGATAGGTTTTTGTAGTAGGGAGGGCCCCACAGAGTCCTGCTCACTTTCACTCTCTGCCCAGTTTGTACTTCAATCTGTCTCTTCCCTTCTCGGCAGGCTCTTTACCGCCTTTAAAACCCTTATTCCTTACAGCCTAGTTGATCTTGGGCAGATGTCAGCTGAAGACCTCACTCTTCAATGAAATACCATTGAGCTGCTAATAATACTTAGAGTAATACCCTCATCCCGCCAGAGGTGTCTGCAATTTCATTTATATATCCAGATTAAAAGTCCATGGGGTCGCTAAGAGTCGGACACGACTGAGCGACTTCACTTTCACTTTAGACTTTCATGTATTGGAGAAGGAAATGGCAACCCACTCCAGTGTTCTTGCCTGGAGAATCCCAGGGACGGGGGTGCCTCGTGGGCTGCCGTCTATGGGGTCGCACAGAGTCAGACACGACTGAAGCGACTTAGCAGCAGCAGCGGCGGAATGCCTTCCATTGCCTCTCAAATCATACCTAGTATCCTGTTCTTACACCAGCAAGTCTCCAACTTTGAGCAAGGAAGCCTGTCTCTTGGTTTATATTTTTCATACAGGAACACTGTCCCGTTTGCTTAACAAAATGCCCCAGACTTGATGGCTTCGACAGTAGAAGTTTGTTGTCTTACAGCCCTGAAGCCTGAGAATCCAAGATCAAGGCGTGGTTGGGGCTGTTTCCCCCGAGGCCTCCCTCCTGGGCGTGTAGATGGCTGTCTTCCCGAGTCCCCGCGCAGTCATCCCTCTGTGTGTATCTTGTCCCGATCTTCTCTTCCTATAAGGACACCACTCATCCTGGATTAGGGGCCCCTCGTATGATCTTATTTCACCTTGACGGCCTCTGTCAAGACTTTGTCTCTAAGTACAGTCACATGCTGAGCTCTTGGGTTTAGGATTTCAGCGTCTGAATCTGGGAGGGGACCCAGTCCAGCCTGTAACATTGGGTGTCAGTGATCAGAGTTGACCTCATAGGCTTGGGTCCAGGGAGGTGTAAAGAGTGTGGTGGGAGAAGGATGCATCAGCAAGAGTGATTGGGAGAACGAATTCATAGCAAAGGCACAGAGGGACGGGTAGCACAAAAAAATGCCTGAGAAACAGAAATAAAACACAGTGGAGCTGCCCACGCAGATCACGGTGTCTGTTCCATCAGAGGACCATTTTAGGAATTATCATGCTACTTAAGTCAGTGGGTGCTATGTCGTGCGAGGGCCTTACTTTTAAATTTGCCCCTGAGAACTTCCATGCACATCAGCAGCAAGTCAAATTTGAAATTCTTTCATTAAAAAAATGACTCTATTTTGAGCAACAGAAGAACGTGTTCCCCTCCCAGAATCCTGATTTCTGGGGGACTGTGAGGATAGAATTGGGCTCTGCAAGTTTGTTTCCCTGTTTCACAGAATCTCATGGAATGCGTGACTCCCCTAGGTAAGGCCGCTCAGGAGAACTGAACTTTCACTTTGCTTTCGTTGGAATGACATCAATTCTGTGTGTCCACACTGGTTATTATGGCAGATCAGGAGCTCTGGTTGGCAATTGTATAGCGTTTGAAGAAAAGAGAAAATGAATTATTAATACGTGCTCCTTGCTAGGCTGTCTTTCAAAGCACAGGGAAAGTTGGACAGGAAATCAGTGAGTGAGGGAGTCACAGGTGAGATGACTGGAAACCACTGAGTTACGTGCCTTTCCTGGGGCCTCAGCATCTGACTTGTTACAAAATCTCCTTTCTAGGAGTTTATTAGTGGAAAACAACCTACATGAAATTTGGAATCAAAAGCATCATCTCAACAGATCTGTAATGCAATTATGAGAAAGTGCCAAGAAGGAGAAAGATTCAGTTCTCCATGTTTTTCAGTCTAATAGATTTATATTTTTTCTACTGATGTTACTTAAATCAAAATAATACCGTTATTATTTTCCTTTGCAAAAGACAGTGAACTGAGTTGTGTAAAGTGGACATTCTTTTATGGAAGTCAGTTTCATGTGTGTGCTGTTGCTGCCACTGAGTTTGTTTTGGTTCCTAGTAAGATTCCACGAATTCTGGACTTCTTAGTTTCTGCCTTTCTGTCTAAAGCCATTTAAGTGGTAACAATTTTATTTTCAAAGCAAGGAGCGTCCATATGGTTTCTCTAGATCTTTCGATGTGTCCCTAAGTCAGGTGGGAAAAACTCAGTGTGAATGACTGTTTTTTTTACCTGGTCCACATGGTACTTTGCATGCACATATGAGGTAAGTACTATAAAAGTTCCTGCAGGACGGTTGTTTGTATCCAAACTTTCCTAAAAACTCTGGTCCATAAGATGTTCAATCTATGCCAAAATGTCCTCGATATCTGCATGATCACTTGGTCCAGTCCAAAACTTTCAAAAGATATTTGCTCCATGCCAAGAGGTCCTTGAATCAACATGCATAGACCTAGAGATTATCACACTAAGTGACGGTCAGACAGAGAAATACAAATATCATATGATATTGATATCATTTATATGTGGAATCCCCAAAATAATGATATAAATGAAATTATTTACAAAAGAGAAATAGACTCACAGACATAGAAAATAAGCTTATAGTTACCAAAGGGGAAGGATTAACAAATACACATTACTATATATAAAATAGTTATTTAACAAGAGCTTTACTGTATAGCCCAGGGAGCTATATTCAGTATCTTGTAATAGCCAGTGATGGAAAAGAATCTGAAAAAGTTATATGTACATATATATTGATATTTATATATATATAAAACTGAATCACTTTGCTGTATATCAGAAACCAACACAGAATAGTAAATCAACTGTATTCATTAGAAAAGGAAAAAGTACCTGCTGTTTGGTCCTGTCCCAAATCATTTGGCATGGATTCTTTGAACAGGACCAAATTTTACGGGCTTTTTGGCGTGGACCAATTGTCTTACAGACGTTTTAGACAGGACCAATATCTGCTAACCTAAAAGTATAGTCTTTTATGACAAGAAGAAAACCAACATTTATCCAAAGCTTATATGTTTTATATTTTGGGGGTGTGATTTACACAACAGACTGTTGAGTTGGTGGTATTTTCTTTAAGGAGAGGAAACTAAGTTTCAAAACAGGTAAGTAGCTTGATGAAAGTCATCAAGCTAGGAACAGGGTGTTGGGGCACAGGATTTGAGTCCTGGTCTGTTGGGCCTTTCCTTCCAGCCCTGCCCCCTTATCTTCCTGATCCCAGGGGGTGGAGGGGCATTTTGTGTGTGGCTGGGAGAATTTCTGGTACTGGAAAAGGAAAGGCTTATACTGGCCTGATAAACACTGAATGAATTTGGTTGCATTTATGTGGATGTATGTTATGTTTCACTTATAACACTGGGGACAAAGCCATAGGGAACAAAATGAGCATCTGTGGGCTTCAAAGTATGAAATCTTGAGTTGTAAGGAGAACATGAGCTCTGAGCCCCAGGAGCTCCCTGAGGACAAAGAGGAAGGTTCCAGTAGGTTCCAGAACTTGGCCAGGGGATAGGACCTCAAAGGTCGTCAGGCCAGGGGGACAGACTGATGGCCTGACAACCAGCTCTGGCCCGGGGAGTGCTCTGCTTGGCTCGCAGAACATCAGCTGTTTGTGTCACTGGAGCAGACATTTAACGAGTGAGAGGTTCATACAGATACTTCAATTGCCAGTTTGTCATGAGAACAGGGGGAGTCCCAGATGGCAGCCATCTGCCAGGGCCAAGCTGCTCCTTGAGAAGGGCATTGGCTCCCCAGAAGACCATCACCCCCTGGCCTGACTTTCCCATGGTCCTACAGTCATGTAGCTTTGTGATGCTGTCTGTTCACAAGTGAAGAGGTGTCACCATATAAAACCAGTAACTTCTTCAAGATCAAACAAGCCAGCCCGCATCAGAGGCGGCTCAGGGACCTTAGCCATCCTCTCCAGCCTTATCCTTCAGTTGGCATGGATAGTCAGTCTCGAGAACTTCAAGGATAGAGTCCTTGAAGTCACTGTGAGCCCTTGTTCTCTGCTCAAGGATGATAATCGTGCATGCTCAGTCACTCAGTCATGACCAACTCTTGTGATCCCATACTCTTTGCAACCCCGTGGACTGCAGCCTGCCAGGCTCCTCTGTCCACTTACCACTGCACCACCTGGGGAGTCCGGGCAACAGAGCCTCCTTATTAGCTGGTAGGAAACTGTAGTGAGGATCCTGCTTGTCTCTCGTGTTATAGGAAGGAGGTGAGAGATGTGAGAACCCACAGAGCTCTGTACAAATCCAGAGCAAAAGCCTGCTGCTTGTGTGGCCTGAGGGTGAGCATCTCAGGAGTGGTCCTGCCTCCAGTGAGGCACTTGGTCTCCAGGAGGATGGCCCATGAAGAAGGTCCTTATTGTTAGGAGGTGACTCTAGGGGACTGTGTGTTCCTGTAAATAGTTCCTCCTCAGATCTGATACATCCCAACAGAAAATTCATTCTTGCATTTATTTATTCAAAAATACTATTTTGAACAAATCTTTGCAGGCATTGGCCTAGATCCTGGCGATATGGTGACAAACTGCCAGGACCTTGTAGAGAGAGATGTGCCCAGAGGTTGGTCATGGGGCACGGGGTGTCTGCCAGGCAGGTAGGTGGAGGCCACTCATTCAGACCCCACGGCTGTTGATGGTTTGCCTTTAGATGGCAGAGGAATCCTGGGGCCAGTTTCGGGGGGAAAGGCCAAGCCTGTTTCAAATAGAACAGTTGTGAGCTTGAGTCAAGGATCCAGTTTTCCACTCAAGTCCGCAGCCCCTGTGGCCATCCTTCATGGCACGGTTCTGACCACGTAGCCGGAAATCCTTCTTGCTGCTTATCTGTTCCAAGGCTGAGATCCTGCCAGCTGGATTTCACTTCTCTTTCTATTTCTGCCGGGCACTGGGGTGCGGCCAGGACACAGAGTGCCTTTCGAATGGATGCAGAAAGCGATGAAGTCAGGCATCTGCCCGTGGCCCTGTGAGCTCTCAGGGAGGCCCTGGCCCGTGGAAAAACAGAGCGTTGGAAAATTAAGGCTCTGTGCATTTCCGATCACAGCAGAGGTGATTTTGCCCAAGAATAGGGAAGACTCAAATAGAACAGTTGTGAGCTTGAGTCAAGGATCCAGTTTTCCACTCAAGTCCGCAGCCCCTGTGGCCATCCTTCATGGCACGGTTCTGACCACGTAGCCGGAAATCCTTCTTGCTGCTTATCTGTTCCAAGGCTGAGATCCTGCCAGCTGGATTTCACTTCTCTTTCTATTTCTGCCGGGCACTGGGGTGCGGCCAGGACACAGAGTGCCTTTCGAATGGATGCAGAAAGCGATGAAGTCAGGCATCTGCCCGTGGCCCTGTGAGCTCTCAGGGAGGCCCTGGCCCGTGGAAAAACAGAGCGTTGGAAAATTAAGGCTCTGTGCATTTCCGATCACAGCAGAGGTGATTTTGCCCGAGAATAGGGAAGACTTATAGCCTGAAAACCCACTGTTTTTATAAAAGTCATGAAATCTTGGATCTCATACAATAAAGCACATCTTCTTAAAAGCACAGCAGAAATGGCAAAAAGAGACACACACACACTCACAGAGAAATTAATCCAGAGGAAAGTCAGCCAGAGGGGCAGCTGGCTTCAGGGCTGGCTGGCTGAGGGCCTGGGACCTGGACACTTGGCACTTATGGCCAGGCTGGGGCACGTGGCAAGCCCAGGACCACAGGTGGAGAGAGTCAGATCAGAACATGTCTCATAAAAGCAGGCTCCCCAGAAGAGTCTGTCCTGCAGGAGGGCAGTGCAGACACAGCCTTGGACAGCCTCGGACAGCCTCAGTGTGGGCAGAGCTGGGGCTCACAGTCAGCAGTTGCACGCCCCTCCTGTGGATGCGGATGGTCGTGCTTTCTTGAGTGCTCTGGATAATCCACGTGGAATATTTCCATTTAAAGGGGCCCCAGACTGGCAGTGCCCACAGGTATCAGACAGAGGCAAACACTCTCTGGCCTCAGGGACTCCCCGCAAATACAGTTCCAAGGAATATGTCAAAATAACAATAACACATATGGAGAAAGAGCAGCTGAGACAAAAGCAGTCAGATCAGACTCAGATGTCAGGATATAAATGAGAATTACTTTTTATGCCTAGAGAAATAAATGTGGGAATAAAATGAATGGGTAAACAATATCACTATATCCAAAGTACTCATTAGCTTTGGGAAGGAATCAGAACCTGTGTAAAGGAAGGCTGCAGTCATTAGAACTGATCTTCAAGGGGAGAGTTTGGCAGGATGATAGATGCAGGTTCTGAGATAATCTAGTGAACCTGGGGGTGGACTTGAAGCAGTGGCCCAGAATGAAACACAGGGGCACAGGTGGAATGTGGGAAAGACATGCCTGGGGACATGGAGGATTGAGAGAGAAGGTACCATAGGTGCAGTTAGAATTTTGAGAGAGGTAGCAGAGAATGTGGGAAAAGGAAGAGATAGTGCTGGGGACTTTCTCATTGAAAGACCCCTATTTCCTGGTTCAGGAATCCCAATAAAGCTAAAGAAAGATATATGCGTGTGTTTATATTTATACACACTTATATTATGTACACTTATATATTAAGTTACATAACATTATACGAGCTTCACCAAAGAATTGATGCTTTCGAACTGTGGTGCTGGAGAAGGTTCTTGAGAGTCTCTTGGACAGCAAGGAGATCAAACCAGTCGATCAAAAGGAAATCAACCCTGAATATTTGTTGAAAGGACTGATACTGAAGCTAAAACTCCAATACTTTGGTCAACAGATGCAAAGAGCTAATTCATTGAAATAATACCCTGATCCTGGGAAAGATTGAAGGCAGGAGGAAAAGGGGACAACAGAGGATGAGATGGTTGGATGGCATCACCAATTCAATGGATATGAGTTTTAGCAAGCTCTGGGAAACAGTGATGGACAGGGAAGCCTGGTGTGCTGCAGTCCATGGGGACACAAAGAGTCAGACATGATGGAGCAACTGAACAACAAAGACTGGTGGCTCAGACAGTAAAGAATCCACTTTCAGTGCAGGAGACATGGGTTTGATCTCTGGGTTGGGAGGATCTCCTGGAGAAGGGAATAGCTACGGACTCCAGTATTGTTGCCTGGACAATTCCATTGACAGAGTAGCCTAGTGGGCTATAGTCTGTGAGGTCACAAAGAGTCAGACACAACTGAGTGACTAACACACACACTACATAATATATTTAAGTATATATATGCCCATGGGGTTGATTTTAAAGGGGCCCCAGACTGGCAGTGCCCACAGGTATCAGACAGAGGCAAACACTCTCTGGCCTCAGGGACTCCCCGCAAATACAGTTCCAAGGAATATGTCAAAATAACAATAACACATATGGAGAAAGAGCAGCTGAGACAAAAGCAGTCAGATCAGACTCAGATGTCAGGATATAAATGAGAATTACTTTTTATGCCTAGAGAAATAAATGTGGGAATAAAATGAATGGGTAAACAATATCACTATATCCAAAGTACTCATTAGCTTTGGGAAGGAATCAGAACCTGTGTAAAGGAAGGCTGCAGTCATTAGAACTGATCTTCAAGGGGAGAGTTTGGCAGGATGATAGATGCAGGTTCTGAGATAATCTAGTGAACCTGGGGGTGGACTTGAAGCAGTGGCCCAGAATGAAACACAGGGGCACAGGTGGAATGTGGGAAAGACATGCCTGGGGACATGGAGGATTGAGAGAGAAGGTACCATAGGTGCAGTTAGAATTTTGAGAGAGGTAGCAGAGAATGTGGGAAAAGGAAGAGATAGTGCTGGGGACTTTCTCATTGAAAGACCCCTATTTCCTGGTTCAGGAATCCCAATAAAGCTAAAGAAAGATATATGCGTGTGTTTATATTTATACACACTTATATTATGTACACTTATATATTAAGTGTACATAACATTATACGAGCTTCACCAAAGAATTGATGCTTTCGAACTGTGGTGCTGGAGAAGGTTCTTGAGAGTCTCTTGGACAGCAAGGAGATCAAACCAGTCGATCAAAAGGAAATCAACCCTGAATATTTGTTGAAAGGACTGATACTGAAGCTAAAACTCCAATACTTTGGTCAACAGATGCAAAGAGCTAATTCATTGAAATAATACCCTGATCCTGGGAAAGATTGAAGGCAGGAGGAAAAGGGGACAACAGAGGATGAGATGGTTGGATGGCATCACCAATTCAATGGATATGAGTTTTAGCAAGCTCTGGGAAACAGTGATGGACAGGGAAGCCTGGTGTGCTGCAGTCCATGGGGACACAAAGAGTCAGACATGATGGAGCAACTGAACAACAAAGACTGGTGGCTCAGACAGTAAAGAATCCACTTTCAGTGCAGGAGACATGGGTTTGATCTCTGGGTTGGGAGGATCTCCTGGAGAAGGGAATAGCTACGGACTCCAGTATTGTTGCCTGGACAATTCCATTGACAGAGTAGCCTAGTGGGCTATAGTCTGTGAGGTCACAAAGAGTCAGACACAACTGAGTGACTAACACACACACTACATAATATATTTAAGTATATATATGCCCATGGGGTTGAGAAGAGTCGGACACGACTGAGCAACTTCACTTTCCCTTTTCACTTTCATGCATTGGAGAAGGAAATGGCAACCCACTCCAGTGTTCTTGCCTGGAGAATCCCAGGGGCAGGGAAGCTTTGTGGGCTGCCGTCTATGGGGTTGCACAGAGTCGGACATGACTGAAGTGACTTAGCAGCAGCAGGTGTATATACATATATACATGCATACAGACACATGTATAAAACCACAGCTAGTGATGCCACTTCTTAGTGATATGGCCCTTCTGCTCCTGAGGCAGCTCAGAAATAAATAGTAACACACCCTCTCCGAGAGAGGTTGGACCTCTGTCTTGTGTCTTTGCTTTCACTGGAGGTTGACATGGTACAGTCATTTACATTTCCCTGGTCCAACTTTAAAACTTCCCTGGGGACTTCCCTGGTGGTCCAGGGTTAACACTTCGCCTTTCACCCCAGGGAATGCCCGTTTGATTCCTGGTTGGGGGGCTCAGATTGCACATACCTTGTGGCCTCCAAACCAAAACATAAAACAGTGGCAATGTTTTAACAAATTCAAAAAAGACTTTAATAACGGTCCATGTCACAAAATCATTTTTAAAAAATTGTTACTTGCATTGTACTGTTAAATTCTGTGAGCTTTTTTTTTTCCCCAAAAAATCTATCTCCATAGTTTTGTTTCAAAGGCTTGAAACAAATAATTGTTCGTTTCAACAAGCCAGGACTCATATTCATTCATCCCTGTTGAGATGTCGGGGGCCATAGTTTTAGGCCTGGTCACACTCTTGAATTGTTGACAGTTATCTTCTGGGGACACAGGGCTCCCGGCCGGTGGGCGCTGTTGTAGGGGCATCTCTGTCCCCCAGGGAAGGGGGAAGCCGGGTGCAGGGAAGCCGGGTGCCCAGGATGCTGGCCGTCCATTCCCACGGGGAGCAGGGCCACCCGGAGCACCTTTGCCTCCCCTGGCCATAGTTCAGTCATGTCACACTTGCAGAGACGTCAGGGTCTGGGAAGCAGGAAGAGAAAGAATTCTGACAAGCTTGCTGCCTTTGCCTGGGCCTGTGAGGAGCAGAGGGAGCCAGTGGCCTGAGGGATAAACTGTGCTGTCGACCACTGGCTCAGGTCACCTCCTGCTGGCAACAGAGTTCCCTAGGCTTCCTGTGCCCTCCAGGGAGCCGAGGAAGCAAGCTCATCTTGCTCCGGGCTAACAGTGAGGGGCCACTGGCACAACTGAATGGTCGGCTCTCAGGGAGGTGTCTGAGCCCAGAGCTGGTCCCTTTCTTGTGAGGGAGCCCCATGGTGTTTTAAACCTCCGTGGAAAGGGACCTCATTAACTGGAGAAACCGCTGGGCTGGCCTGTGTAACTGCAGGATGCTGTGGAAGAGGCTGAGCTTCAAGGGGAAGCGCAGGGGCTGAAGGTGTGAGCTGAGGATTCCTGTGCTCCGGGATCAGCCCTGGTCCAGCACTTGCTGGGTGATTGACAGCTGAGGCGCGCTGCTGGGAGCCAGGCTCCAACCTCAGATGTGTCCACGTGGCCACTTTCTAGTTGGTGACTGTGACCCTTGTTCCCTCCAGCTGCACTGAGTCAGCTCACCTCTGGAGGTCTTTATCTCTCCCCGTTTAGTGTTTAAGCATTATTACTTCCATCCCAGGGGAAGAATGATGAACGAAAGCAGCATGGTTTTGTTTGCTTCCGGTATGTGTACGTGTCTGTGTGTTAGGAAGGGATGCACATGTGGGCCTCAGTGTGTTAAGTGCTTTCTCGAGTCCCCACCACTCCCTGGTATCACCAGTTCCCTGCCTCATTTCTGAACTTGTATCCCCAAGGAAACCAGTCCTCTCATCACATCCCACACCCACCTTTTAAAAGCCTGCTCTTGGAAGACACTTAGTTTTTGTCATTTGTGTATTAAAGGAAGGCTGTGCGTGCTCAGGTGCCTCAGTCATGTCCAACTGTTTGTGACCCCATGGACTGTAGCCCACCAGGCTCCTCTGCCCATGAGATTTTTCCTGGCAAGAATACCAGAGTGGGTTGCCATTTCTTTCTCCAAGAGATCTTTGTGACCCAGGGATCAAACCAATGTCTCTTGCGTTTCGTGCATTGTAGGCAGATTCTTTACCACTGAGCCACCAGGAGAGCCCATTCGTTTTGTTGCTTCTTTCTCCTAAGGATACTTATCTTTAACCTTTATGCTAATTCCAAAACTAAAGCGTTTAGAGCCTCTCATTGTTTAAAAGAAGTGGGCTTTTCAAATTTTTTTGGTTGTACCACTCAACTTAGGGCTCCTGGTTCCCTGACCATGGGCTGAACCTGGACCCTGGCAGTGGAAGCATTGAGTCCTAACCACTGGACAACCAGGGAGATCCCAGAGGAGTTTGGTTTAACAGACCTGCTCCCCTGGTCCCTTTTCCCCCCATTTGGCCTGAGTGGGTGATCATGCCCAGTTGGCCTCATGTCTCATCTATTAAGGTCTTAATTTTAGAAATCTGCAAATAGGTAAAGTATTAGAGCTGCTCCATCAAAATCTCACCATCCCCCGTGATCCCAAGTGGGAGGAGAGGGGCCCTCCCTACTGGAAGTGGAGTCCAGGCTGGGGCTCTGAGCCCAGCTGCCTGTGGCCCTGGGGTCAGTCCAGACCTTGTTGGCCCCGCCTCCTCTCTACCAGCTCTGTTTGCAGCAAGCCAGGAGCTGGAGGCCATGGCTGGGTCCACGTGGACACACACCTCTCTCCACTGCAGAAATAGGGGTGCTGGTGGTGTCTTAGCTCAGGCTGCTAGAGTGAAGTACATGAGACTGGGTGCCTGAAACAACAGAAATTTGCTTCTCCTGGTTCTGGAGACTTTAAGTCCAAGATTGAGGCGCCTGCAGGGTCTGATTCTGCTTGCGCTTTCTTGTACACGGCCACCTTCTTACCATGTCCTCACACGGTAGAGAGAGGGCCTTCCTCCTCTCGCAGGAGGACACTAACCCCGCCCTGAGGGCCTCACCCTCAAGAACTTGTCCTCATCTTACCCTTATGACCTCCCACAGGTTCTGCCTCCAGAGACCATCACGCTGTGGGTGAAAGCTCCACCGTATGAATTTTAACCATATGAATTTACAAATGTCCAGCTCTTAACAGGAGGCCAGCAGGTTTTTTGCTGCATCTTACTTGACTGTGTGATCTGTCAGATCAGGACCCTTCCAGGACATTCCCAGGTCTGGATCTTCATCTCAGAAGAAGCAGCCTTCTCCATTCTCATCCCAACTATCTGACTGCTTGCCACCAGGTGAAATACACCATGTAAACACTGTCCCCATTTTCCCCCCTTGTAAGTGAGGTCCTGCAGGATCCAAATTTATCCAAAGGACTTATTCACAAGAAGTTTTGAGAGATGTTAGACAGAGGGTCTTGCTTCAAGGTAAACTATAAAGGAGAAAAAGTCAGTCTTTGGTGCCTGCAAAGAAAGCAGGGTCTTGTCGGGTTGTCAGACTGTTGTTCTGTTCATCTACTGTGTGTGTGTGTTTGTGTGTGTGTGTGTGTGTTTGTGTGTGTGTGGTGGGTGAAGTTGTATTCTTCTTGAGACTGGAAACTGACAGCTCCTGGGGACAGTTCTTAATTAAGTCCCTTTGTGTGCAAATCCTTTCTCTGACAGCCAGGAGAAAGACAAAAAGAACAAAACAAAAATCTCTAAAGGCAGAGGAAGCAGCCGCTTGCTGTAGCTATGAGGGACCGTTTGCTAGTGTGGTGGCGGGAAGCTGGCTGTGGATCAGATTCATTTCACTCCAGAGCTGCTGTCCTTGTGGCAGGGGGAGGACAGAGAGCCTTAGAGGGAGTGGGGCCCCCATGGCCCTGATGGACAGGGGTGGAGCTCAGAGAGTGCTCGGAGCCTGGGAGATACAGGCTGCTGGTTGGTGCCCCCATGTCCCAGGCAGGCCTCTGCTGCTTAGGTGCTTAGCGAGGCCTTGCTCTAACTTAAGACAGTTTCAGGTGTGGAACCTTTAGTAAGGTTGGGGAAGGATTTAGTGCAAAGTGATTGTTGAAAAGAAAGCTGGGACCCGCATAGCATTTTTCAGGCTTCTTGCTGAGAGTCAGGAGATACTGGTCAGAGCAGGAAGAGTGGCCCAGGACATACTCATGAAGTTGGTACCTGAATGACCCAGTGCCCTGACCAGACCCTCAGTTCCAGCCACTACTCTGATTTGCTAAGCAGGTGTCTTGGCTGTTCATCAGCCCTGCGGGTGTGTGTTCACTCCATACAAAAGCAGGGTTGAAAAGCATTGCTCCTGCCTTTTCCTCCAGCTCCAAAATAACCCAGCTCCCAGTCATCGGAAGCTGATGAGACCTGTGGTTTGAGTAGAAGGGACTATTTTGATTCCCCTTAAGTGCATCCTGCTCACAAGTGTGACTCTGGGCACTTTGGGGAAGACACTTAGCAGCTAGAAAGGACACTCTCGCCATCTGGTGACAGAACTGTGACAGTGGCGTTGGGAGGATGCTCCCATAGATTCCATCATCCAGGGCCAAGCCTAGACTGCTTTTGCTGCTGCTGCTGCTAAATCACTTCAGTCGTGTCCGACTCTGTGTGACCCCATAGACGGCAGCCCACTGGGCTCTCCCGTCCCTGGGATTCTCCACGCAAGAACACTGGAGTGGGTTGCCATTTCCTTCTCCAATGCGTGAAAGTGAAAAATGAAGTGAAGTCACTCAGTCATGTCCAACCCTCAGCGACCCCATGGACTGCAGCCTTCCAGGCTCCTCCGTCCATGGGATTTTCAAGGCAAGGGTACTGGAGTGGGGTGCCAGTGCCTTTTCCAAGACTGCTTTTAGGGAAGGACAATTTTAGCTCCTGCCTCTTATTTCTTTCTCTCTTTCTCTCATTTTCTTTTTTTTTAGTTTTGATAACATTTACTTTTATCACATTAAATTTTTTCTTAAAATAACTTTATCCTATGGAAATATAACATTAGAAAAGTAAAGAGTGGTTATTAAAGAAGTTACTATCCATTCCGAGGGGAGAGAAAAGATAATATGTGAACAGAGGAATTCTCTTTTTTTTTTTTTAAGAAAATTTTACTTCAAAACTTTAATTTAGATTGTTGTTTTGCAGATTTAAAAAATGAAATGAGAAAGTGATATAGTATCTCAAACTTGAAAATACTTTAGTTTTTATTTTGAAACTATTGAAAAACTGCTCCTGAAAAAAAAAAAAGTTAAAATTTGTACATATCTCTGCATGGCAACTTGTTCCTTAATTGGAGATTATCAGAATAATTAACCAAACAAAGGCATAGTATATCCCTGGGTTGGGAAGATCCCCTGGAGAAGGCAATGGCAACCCACTCCAGTATCCTTGCTTGGACAATCCCATGGACAGGGGATTCTGCCGGTCTACAGTCCATGGGGTCACAAAAGAGTCAGACACGACTGAATGACTAATATATAAATAAAACTCAGATGCACCAACACTGAGTTCTTGTTCTTTAGTTTCAGAACATTTCTTTTAGTTCTGCTAATGGTAGAAAATGTTTGTTCTCACTAGGTCAGATTTCTGAGCCTCTTTAGGGTAGGTTCTTGGCCCCAGGAGGATACTGTGGGGCAGTGAGACATCCTCCCTGCCTGGATGGGCCCCTTCTCTCCCTGCCGCCTTTTCTGCAGCTGACTTACCCCCATTCCAGTCTATGGTCTTTCCTCTCCCTTCAACCCCTAGAGACAGCTTTGCCTTTAGGAGTTGTAACATGCCTACAGCTCAGTTGGCACCTGCCATTGTCTGCAGACTGGGCACTAAGGTGAATGACTTTGGCATGTCTTTGTATGTCTCTGTGAGACACAGGACTCTGTTAGGTAGGGAGCCTCTGGGATCAGCCAGTGGAGGTGGGAGGATTTGGTGATAGGTCCTGGGCAGCCTGTTCCTGTCTCTCTGTCCCAGGACCCATGCCTGCATAATCTCCAGTCTGCAGGGTGGGTGTGTCCACATCTGGCAACTTCCGTATTTGGATCTGAAGTTGGTCACTGGGTAAGTAAGAGAGTATGTTTGTTGGTGTTTAGTTGCTAAGTTGTGTCTGAGTCTACAGTCCCATGGACTGCAGCACTCCAGACCCCTCTGTCCTCCACTATCTCCCAGAGTTTGCTCAAATGCACTTCCATTGAGCAGTGATGCTATCTAACCATGTCATCCTCTGCCGCCCTCTTCTCTTACCTTCAGTCTTCCCCAACATCAGAGTCTTTTCCAATGAATTGGCTCTCAGCATCATGTAGCCAAAATATTGTATCTTCAGCATCAGTCCTTCCAATGAATATTCAGGGTTGATTTCCTTTAGGATGAACTGGTTTGATATCTGTGCAGTCCAAGGGACTCTCTAGAGTCTTTTGCTGCACCACAGTTTGAAAGTATCAATTCTTCAGCGTTCAGCCTTTTTTATGGTTCAACTCTCACATCCATATATGACTACTAAAAAACCCTAGCTTTGACTATATAGACCTTTGTCAGCAAAGTGATGTCTCTGCTTTTGAATACACTATGTAGGTTTGTCATAGATTCCTTCCACAGAGCAAGCATCTTCTAATTTCATGGCTGCAGTCACTGTCTGCAGTGATTTTGGAGCCCAAGAAAATAGTCTATCACTGTTTCCACTTTTCCCCCTTCTATTTGCCATGAAATGATGGGACTGGATGCCATGACCTTACCTTTTGAAATGCTGAGTTTCAAGCCAGCTTTTTCACTCTCTTTCATCATCATCAAGAGGCTCTTTAGTTCTTCTTCACTTTCTACCAATGAGTAGTATCATCTGCATATCTGAAATCGTTAGTATTTCTCCCAGCAATCCTGGTTCTAGCTTGTCAGAGTATGAGTCCTCAGGTATTCCATTAAGTTTTAGCTATTTATAGGAAACCGTGACATACAGAATAGAACAGTTAGGAGAGATGTAACAGGCAGAGCATGGTAGGACACCTGCTTCCCACGTGCAGGACTGGATTGCTCCAGAATCTCCAGGATTTGCTTACTGATGTCAGGCTGTGGGTTTAGGGGCCCAATTTCCGTACATCCCTCTATGCACTGTCAGATCCTTTCTGTAAGTCTCGCTTTTTGTGTTTACATCATTCTAACATCTGTATCTTCTCGTCTGTTTGTGGATTGGGCATGTAATCCAAATCTTGATCCCTCATAATAGAAGGATCTGTCTTCCCTTTGCCTTGTGTGTGGGTATCTAATCCTCCAGAGCTCCTTACCAGGTGGTGACCAGCCCTTTCTGAAGCAAAGCTGTGGATTTCATTTTTTTCTATTTCTCATGTGCTGTGCAAGTTTAATTTCAGCTCTTGTGTCTTTCCATTTTTTCCTTGACTCAGTCAATATTTATTGAACCTGTGCAGCATTTTGCACCAGCTCAGTTGCTATAACTATCCCGATGTGACAGGGACTCAGCCCTGGCTCTTGAGTTGTGCTGAATTTAGTTAGCAGCTGACTGCAGGCTGGGAGTAGGACTGTACTCTTGGCCAGTGCGCCTGGAGGAATTCAAGGAGCCCTGGGGCTTACAGAGATTTGAAGAAAGGAGAGGATGGGGGAGCAGGAAAGGGAAGGGAGAGGGAAGCCCCAGATTTCAGTATTTCTCTTTGTTTTCATGTTAATCTTACTTTGCAGAATCCAACAGCACAACAGTTAGAAAAATAAAGAGAATCTCTCTGCTGATGGATGAAATAAAGAAAAGAGTTTATTTCAGGTTGAATGATTTTAGTTGAGAAAGGTCTGGGCTGACATCTATTCATGCATAAATTAATCCCATCTATGAAAACGTTACAGTTTCTTGGGACATTTTACTAGGATTTTCATGGTCTCTCATTCGTCTGTTCTGGCAGAGGCATCTGCATTCAGCATGGAATTAGTGGGGTTTCATGGCTTCCATGCCAGTAACCCCAGGACAAAGTTCCAGATTAGAAATATAATGAGGGTTGTTAGTCAGACAGCAGAATTCAGGTGACACAAGGCATCTTTGACTTCTCACCTGGGCCACCGGCATTTTCTGGCAGCACAAGACAAAAAGATGTATAGAAACCAGATTTAAGAAAAGTATATTGGAATTCCCAAGTAGGTGGACATTCTGCCGGATGGTGAGAAGAAGGTGATGTGTAGGTGGGATGGAGCAGCAGAAAGTGTCTAGAAATTAGTTTCTTTTTTGTGTGTCCCCGAGTTTTCATTGCAGCTTTATGGGTAACAGCCCCAAACTAGAAACAACCCAAATGTCCATAAGCAAGTAAATGAATACACAAACTGCGGCATGACTATCCAATGGAATATGATCAAACAGGAATGGTATGCTCAGTTCAGTTCAGTTGCTCAGTCCTGTCCCATTCTTTGCGACCCTATGAATCGCAGCACTCCAGGCCTCACTGTTCATTATCACCTCTCAGAGTTCACTCAGACTCACATCCATCGAGTCCATGATGCCATCCAGCCGTCTCATCCTCAGTCGTCCCCTTCTCCTCCTGCCCCCAATCCCTCCCAGCATCAGAGTCTTTTCCAATGAGTCAGTCCTTTGCATGAGGTGGCCCAAGTGCTGGAGTTTCAG
>SJYC01100134.1:0-40463 GCA_006408675.1 Madoqua kirkii
CAATGAAATTCTGTACAAATCCCAGCATCTGTCTCTTATACACATCTCTATTATACTGTTTCTTTTATAAAATTGGTATATGAAAATGAGCTGTTATGTCTAGATACCAGCAACAAACAAATAGAAATGAATTAAAAACTGCTCTTTCAAATAACATCATGCATATCAAATAATTAGAAGTAAATATAAGAAACTTGGACAAGATAGCCACACTTAAAAATCTTAAAGCTTTATTGAGAGAAATTAAAGAAATCCTCAATAAATGGAAGGATAGACAATATAATAATCAGAAAACTCAGTAATGTAAAGATGTTGGCAGCCTCAAATTATTCTGTTAAATAAACAAAATCTATATATTCAGCATAATGCCAATAAGAAATAAATACAATGACTTTTATATGCAAATTACCAAGTTGGTTTTAAAATCTGCATGGAAATACAGAAGTTAAAAGCTAGCCAGTGAAATACAGAAGAATACAGAAGAATAACAGAGCTGTAAAATCTGCACTACAAAAGTGATGAACACACTGTGGTATTGTCTCAAAGATCAAAAAAACTGGCAAATGGGAACAGAATAGAGTCAGAAAAGACTCAGGCGTAAAAGATCACCAGATGAGTGACAATGCTGATCCTGCGCACAGGGGAGGGGGGGTCTTCCAGTAAATGGTACTAGGTGAGTTGGACAGCAGTCTGGAGATAAAGGTATCTTGACTCCTTCCTCACATAGTACCAAAAAATCAATTCCAAATATATTACAGATTTAAATATGAAAGTTAAAATAATGCTTTCGGAGACAAACAGAGAGCATCTTTATAATTTTGATTCAGCAAAGTTGAATTTTAAAAGATTCTTAAAAGACATCATATGGAAAGAATTGATAAGTTGAATTTTATTAAAATTAAGAACCTCTATTCATCAAACAACACTATTACATCAATGCAAAGCAGCCCACATGTTGGGGAAAATGTGCAGTACATATATCTGACAAATGAATAAACCATTCTAACACATCAAGACAGAGAGATGGACAAAAAGGGATGAAGAGTAGAGAGAGAAAAGTTTAAAGGGCTTCCCACTCTGTGGACCTCAGTGTCCTTCTTCTAGTTTTCTGAATCATACAAACAAGTTTTCTCACTGAGCTTTACATACTAGAATGTTGCTACTCACCACTGTTTTCGTAACACTGTGTAATAGGGTATGTTCTTGGTGCAGAGAGTCACAAGAGAAAAGTAAATTGAATTTCCTATTTTAGTGAAATTAAGTTAGTATTAATCTGGAGTAGATAATGATCAATTAAGATGCATATTTTAATGCTTAGAAAAATCACTAAGAAAATTGACAAGGTGGTTGACCCTGGTGGTCCAGTGGCTGAGAATCCGCTTGCCAATGCAGGGGACATGGGTTGAGCCCTGACCTGGGAAGAGTCCACATGCTGTGGGACAACAGAGCCCGTGTGCCACGACTACTGAGCCTCCGTGCTCCAGGGCCTGTGCTCCACGAGAGAAGCTACCAGCGTGAGAGGCTCCCGTGCTGCAGCCTGAGAGTGGCCCCTGCTCACTGCAGCTAGAGAAAGCCCGCGCAGCAGCGAGGACACCGCACAGGGAAAACCAGACAAATTTTTAAAATTCATCACACAGAAAACACAACTACAGATCAACTTTTTCTGATTATAGGTGGAAAACTCCTTAACAAAATATTGACAATCTGAATTCAGCACCATAAAATGGATGATACAATATAACCATGTGAAATTTATCCCCAGACTGCAAGGTAATATATGTATTATCAGAAGATGAAGAATAAAAAATAATGACCTCAAAAATGAAGGAAAAGTATTTGACAGTATTCATCACTCACTGATGATTAACGCTCCCAAAAAATAGCAAAAGTGAAATGTCTCATCCTGATAAAGTGCAGCTAAGAATGTAAAGTGTTAGTTGCCCCGTTGTGTCTGACTCTTTGAGACCCCATAGACTGTAGCCCACCAGGCTCCTCTGTCCGTGGAATTCTCCAGGCAACAATACTGGAGTGGGGATCTTCCCAAGTCAGGGATCGAACCCAGGCCTCCTGCATTGCAGGCAGATTCTTTAACCTCTGAGCCACCAGGGAACAATCCAGAGCCATAGGTAACATCATGTATAATCATGAAAGACTGGATGCTGTGTCAATAAGATCAGGGGAAAGGCAAGATTATCCACTTCTGCCACTTGTATCCTTTACTGTAGTGGATATTCTACATGATGGGGAGAAAAAGAAGAAAATAATGATAAAGCAAATTAAGGGATCAAGCTGCCTTTACTCTGACACGTCATGATTCCAAAGTATACACATACATACACACAACTATTAGAACTAATGAAGAATAACATCAGATTGATGTATAAAAAGTCTATTTTGGGGTAGCAAGCAGTGAACCACTGCTGCTGCTGCTGCTGCTGCTAAGTCACTTCAGTCGTGTCCGACTCTGTGTGACCCCATAGACTTCAGCCCACCAGGCTCCCCCGTCCCTCGGATTCTCCAGGCAAGAACATTGGAGTGGGTTGCCATTTCCTTCTCCAATTCATGAAAGTGAAAAGGGAAAGTGAAGTCGCTCAGTCGTGTCCGACTCTTAGCGACCCCACGGACTGCAGCCCACCAGGCTCCTCCGTCCATGGGATTGTCCAGGCAGGAGCACTGGAGTGGGGCGCCACCGCCTTCTCTCAGTGAACCACTAGTGACAGTAAAAATGAAACAGAAAATAGTTCATTAGCAACAGCCTCATAAAGAACAGAATACTAGAGAATTTAACGACAAATGTGCAAGATTTGTACACTGAAGGCTACACATTATTATGGAAAGAAAGGAGATATAAATAAATGGAGAGACATTTTATTAATAGAAGTCTCAATATCATCAAGATTGCAGTTCTTCCAAAACTGATCTGTAACCTCAATGAAATTCTGTACAAATCCCAGCATACTTTTTAAGTCAAAAATTGAAAAGCTGATCTTAAAATTCCTATGGATCATAAGGGATAGACAAAACAATTTGGAAAATAACAAAACTGAAGAATTGGTGCTCTCTAATTTCATAATATACTACAAAGTCTTAATAATCAAAAACTGTGATATTAGTACAAAGATAGACATGCCGTAATGGAACAGAATTGAAGTCTAGAGGTAAGTCCTGAATGTAAATCCTTACACACTTACTTTTTACCAACATACAAAGGCATTTTCAGTGAGGAAAAAATGAAAGTCTTTTCAACAAATGGGGCTGGGGCTATTACATACCCTTGTGTAAAAAGGGGGAAAAAAAACTTAGATCCTTGCTTAGATCACTCCACATACAAATATTAACTCAAAATGAGTCACGGAATTAAATGTAAGCCTTTAAACTATGTAATTTTTATATAATAACAAATAAAACATCATCATGACTTTTAGTTGGGCAAAGAGTTCTTAGATTCAACACCAAAATCATAACTCATAAAAGGGGAAAAACTGGTAAGTTGAATGCCATAGAAATGAGAAGCTTCCAAATTTCAGAACCTATGATTACAAAGGTGAAAATATAAGCTACAGACTGTGAGAAAACGTTTACAAATTTTATATCTGATAAAAGTATTTTGTCCAGTATGTATAAAGAACTCATATAACACAATAACATAAACAACCCAATAAAAATTGAGCAGAGTATTTGAACAGATAGTTCAGCAAAGAAGATAAACAAATGTAAATAAGCACATAAAAATATTCTCAACCTCCTTAGTTCTTAGGGAAATAAAAATTAAGCTCACAGTGAGATACCAGTGTACCCCCACTGGAATGGTTTTGATAATAATAATAAAGACAGTACCAGGCACTGGCAAAGATGTGGAAGATGTGGAGAAACTAGACTCAGCAACTAGAACACATTGCTGGTGGGAATAGTCCATACAATTTGGAAAACAGTTTGGCATTTTCTTAAAAAGTGAAGCAAGTGAATTCCTTGGCAGTCCAGTGGTCAGCACTCAGAGCTTTCACTGCCAGGGCCGAGGTTCAATCCCTGGTCAGGAAGCTAAGATCCCATAGGCCTCGTGATGTGACCAAAAGAAAAGGCAAAAAAAAAGTGAAGAGAAAACTTACTATCTGTCCTAGCAATTCCATCCTGGAATTCAATCCCAGAAAACTAAACATATGTCTGTGCAAAGGTGTTAGATAAATATTCATGACAGGATTATCCTTCATAGTCAAAAAAATGAAAATAATCCAAATGTCCAGTAGTGGTGAATGGATAAATAGCATGTTGGTTTTTTTTTTTTTTTTCCCATGGAGTAGAATATACAGTTCAGTCTCTCAGTCGTGTCTGACTCTGCGACCCCATGGACTGAAGCACATCACCAACTCCTGGAGTTTACTCAAACTCATGTTGATTGAATCGGTGATGCCACCCAACCATCTTATCCTATGTCGTCCCCTTCTCCCACCTTCAATCTTTCCCAATCAGGGTCTATTAAAAGAAGTCAGGGACTTCCCTGGGTGTCCAGTGGTGAAGACTTTGCCTTCCTATGCAGGGGCTGCTGGTTTGATCCTCGGTGTGGGAGCTAAGATGCCACATGCCTTGTGGCCCCCAAACCAAAATATAAAACAGAAGCAAATTGTAACGAATTCAATACAGACTTTAAAATGGCCAACATTAAAAAAAAAACTTAAAAAAAGAAATCAGCAAACAATGCATGCTACAAAATGGTTGTACTTCAAAAATTAAAAGAAGTCAAGGACTTCCCTGGGTGTCCAGTGGTGAAGACTTTGCCTTCCTTTGCAGGGGCTGCTGGTTTGATCCTTGGTGTGGGAGCTAAGATGCCACATGCCTTGTGGCCCCCAAACCAAAATATAAAACAGAGGCAAATTGTAACGAATTCAATACAGACTTTAAAATGGCCAACATTAAAAAAAAACTTAAAAAAAGAAATCAGCAAACAATGCATGCTACAAAATGGTTGTACCTCAAAAACATCCTGAATGAAAGAAGCGAGCTGCAGAGACTACATATTGTATGATTCTACTTACTCGGAATGTGTAGGGAAGACAGATTTTTTAGAGGGAGACAGCCGCTGGGATCAGACAGAGGATTAACCACAGATGGGTGTGTGGGAATTTACTGAGGTGATAGGAAGTTTATTAATTGGGTTGGTTACTAAGATCATTAAATTGTACGCTTGCATTGAGTGAGTTTTATAGTATTTCAAATATGCCTCAATAAAGCTGTTAGAAATATAGACAGATCTCTTTAAAAGATGGCCCAGTGCAGTTTTTGTAATTTCCTTTGGCTGACTTCTAAAGCCAGCCTTGACTACACAGCCTTTCATCTTTCCTTAAGCCTTTCAAACCTGTGCCGGTGCCTTAGCTGAGACCCTCCTAAGTATATACTGTTATGCACCTTGAAGGGCTTGGAGGTTGTAAAAAGTTGCAGGCACACAAGCCCATAAAGGTTTGTGGCTTTTGCTAGACTTCTGGGCTCTGGAGCCTCGTTCCTGATGTAGATGTGCAAACCTCCTGTTTTCTACCCTTCACTTACAGTGTGGACACCTCTCTCCCTCCTTCAGTGCCTCTTCCCCATGCCATTCTAGAGTCTTTTTGGTGATCCAGCTTCCTAGGACATGGGGCTGCAGATCCCCTGAGAATGGAGGTTGCTGGCTGTCTCCAGATCTCATGCAAATATTGTGCTGTTTGGGGATCCCAGACCCCAGAATGCAGTGTTCACCCCATTCAGGCCTGGTGAGCATAACCTGCAAGGCTTGTTATAGCACAGTCTCACTGATCCCTCCCACTCAGCACAGATCTGGATCCAGCTGGTCTGGGCTGGGGGCCAGAGAGGGCTTCCTTGGTGGCTCAGACAGTAAAGAATCCACCTGCAATGCAGGAGACAGAGGTTCGATCCCTGGGTTGGGAAGATCCACTGGAGGAGGGAATGGCACCTCACTCCAGTATCCTTTCTTGGAAAATATTCTTTCCATGGAAAGAGAAGGCTGGTGGACTACAGTTCTTGACGTTGCAAAGAACTGGAAATGACTGAGCAACTAAGCACAAGAATGGGGCAAAGAGTTTGCATTTTTAGTATCTGCCTCCCTGGGTGCTTCTGGTGCTCTTGATCTGGGACCATCGTTGGAAAACTGTTGCTTTGAGGTACTCATCTTCTCACTCTTTGATTTTTCCTCCCAAATCTAAGAAAAGAAGCATACTGTGGAGCTGGGCAACTTTAGGCATGCATGAGATCTTTTGGAGGTTGTGAAGCATTTTGTTGTTTTTGTAGAGATTTCAGAGTTTATAGAAATATGTAACATGTAATCTTATTTTACTTTTTCATACTGTTTGTGGGGTACTCACAGCAAGAATACCAGAGTGAGTTGCCATTGCCTCTTCCAGTGGGCCACAGTTTGTCGGAACTCGACATGATGGCCCTTCTGTCTTGAGTGCCCTGCGCAACATGGCTCTAGGCTTCATTGAGTTATGCGAACCCCTTTACCACGACAAGGCTGTGATCCATGAAAGGGATCAAACCAGTTCATCCTCAAGGAAGTCAACCCTGAATATTCACTGGAAGGACTGATGTTGAAGCTGAAGCTCCAGTACTTTGGCCTCCTGATGCGAACAGCCAATTCATTGAAAAGGACTCTGATGCCAGGAAAGATTGAGGGCAGGAAGAGAAGGGGGCCACAGAGGATGAGATGGTTGGATGGTTTTGTACAAATCCCTGCTCCCCAACACCCTGTGTTTCAAAAGCTCATTGTTCGAGTCAGCTGCAGAGATGACTATAAGTTTTCTAGTAGCTGAAGAAGAAAAGAAAGTCCTGATAAATATTACCTACAAAAAGAAATGCCCCAGAGAAAGGAAGAGAAGGGGGCCGCAGAGGATGAGATGGTTGGATGGTTTTGTACAAATCCCTGCTCCCCAACACCCTGTGTTTCAAAAGCTCATTGTTCGAGTCAGCTGCAGAGATGACTATAAGTTTTCTAGTAGCTGAAGAAGAAAAGAAAGTCCTGATAATATTACCTACAAAAAGAAATGCCCCAGAGAAAATTACTTCCTTCTGAACAATTTTCCTAAAAATAATACATAATTAAATTTTTTTCTCACTCCAGTTTATAGTCTCTGGGGACATAGAATTATTTGCTATTCTTATTTTTTTATATTAAACAAAAAACTAAAATGAAGACAGTTTAAATCTGATCACAGTGATTTAGTAATTTGCTGATATGATATATTTTTCCCTGGTTTGGTGTGCTTTTGTTTTTCAGTTTTATTGAAGTATAGTTGATTTACATTGTTGTTTTAAATTCTGTACACCAAAGTGACTGAGGTATACAGATATATTTTTTTTTCATTGTGGTTTGTCATAGGATATTGAATATAGTTCCCTGTGCTATACAGTAGGATCTTGTTGTTTATCCATCCTATGTATACTAGCTTACGTCTCCTAATCCCAAACTCCCAATCCTTCCCTCTCCCCCGCAACTCCTTGGCAACCATAGGTCTTTTTCATATATCTATGAGTCTGCTTTTATTTTGTAGATATGTTGATTTGGGTCATATTTTAGATTCCACATATAAATAATATCATGTGATATTTATCTTTCTCTTTCTGACTTACTTTACTTATTAAGATCATCACTAGGTCCATTCATGTTGCTGCAAATGGCATTTTAATGATTCGATATTTGTGTATTTTGCAAAGTTTTTACAAAATTGGTTTGTGTCCAGTGGTTAATGTCCATCACCATACAGTTACAGATTTTTCTCTTTTGATGAGAACTTTGGAAATCTAACCTCAGCAACTTTAACGTGCAGAACACAGTGTTAAGTAAAATCAGCATCCTGTATCTTGCATCCCTATGACTTGTTAAATTTCCAGCTCAAAGCTTATACATTTTAACTCCCTTCTCAGTATTTTTAATGTAAAAACATTATTCACCTCCTTGTTAGCATTTCCCAAGAGCTCAGC
Organism: Madoqua kirkii; assembly: GCA_006408675.1. Taxonomy (NCBI): domain Eukaryota; kingdom Metazoa; phylum Chordata; class Mammalia; order Artiodactyla; family Bovidae; genus Madoqua; species Madoqua kirkii. The sequence continues at coordinate 7,963 of SJYC01100134.1, forward strand.
TCCAAAGTGCAAGCATATTTCTATTCCATGTGTTGACTTACACTTTGGTTTTGTGGGAGCGATGATTCAGAGGCTATTCCATGAATCTTCACAAAACCCAGTGGGCACCCATGGTTATGTTTTAGAGAAGCATTCACCTGCCCCACAGTGTTCCTCATCCTTCGTGAACTAAGGTCAGCTCTGGGTTTGCTAATATCCACGCCAGATCAGGGCCCTCGGTGTCCTGAGCTCAGAGGGCTCCCAGATCTCTTCACTTCTGACACGTTAGACCAAGAGAAGAGATGGGTCGGGTTTGACCTCTCAAATTCAGGAGCTTAATTTGTTTCCCATCTCCTCAGGAGATCTTTGAATCATCAGCTCCTCATTGCAAATTTGTGGATAGCTTAAAATGACACTTTTGTTTGCAAACATTGGGCATAATCTCAGTTTTTAAGAGACTGCCGCAAAGTCGTTGTCGCCTGATTATCACAATGAAGTGCTTTTCTGAGTGAGGTGCATGTTGAAACTTCCAGGCAGAAAGTGCATGACTCTGGCTTTATTTGCGTGTTTCCTAGAGTCCAGCCACATCTGACCTTGGATTTCAGACAGTGCTAGGACTCAGGTCACAGACCAGCCTTCACGAGGCTCGGCCACTTTACACCATGCTCTGTGAACTTGCAGAGGACCAGGCCTGGAGCCCCTCCCTAGTCCCCCATCCTTATAAAGACGTGAGCACAAATGACCTCACTCAGAAGACCTTCTCTAACCTGCTTCCTGAAGCAGGTTAAGTCCCCTGTGGGTCCTTCTCACAGCCCAGAGCTTGAATCACATTGTCTTCTTATGTAGGAAAGGTGGAGACAGGTAATTAAAACTGCTCTTTTGTTGAATATTTGACTCTTTTTTTTTTTTTAGACTTTTGTAGAGGAGTTTGTGTGTGTGTGCATATTTATTGCTTTTATAAAACATGGAGGCACTTATTATATATTTTATATCACATGCAAGGGCAAGAGTTCCTGCCCTTAATGAGTTCATCAACTAGATGGGAAGTGGTCTGTAAATATTGTGTCTGCTGCTTTCCATGAATGATGATGAATGTGGTGAGGAAAGTAGGGGAAAAACTGCAGGAAACATCGCCAAGTGTACAGCCTCTGTTTGCTTTGAATTATTTCTTTAGGATAACCTCCCAGGAGTGAGATGATTAGGGAAAAGGCTTGGAACATTTTTATCACTCTGATAATATCACCATGTTGTTTTATAGGAGGTCGTATACAATGTGAAACCTCTGGTTCTGTGATAAAATTGCTAGCCTTGTATTAATTTAATTTATAGACGACAGTGTCCATGGTTTTAATATTAAGCCCCAAAACTCGACAATAGCTTGATGATATTTTTTCTTTCAATGTGTTCTACTCTTGCACATTCTTAACAAAATAACTTTAAAGAGAAGGTTGAGTGGTTCTTGATGGTTGAAAGTCAGTGACGTGGAATCCAATTTGGGGGGCTTCCCTGGTGCTCCAGTGGTTAAGAATTTGCCTTGGAATGCAAGGGACTAGGGTTAGATCCCTGGTCTGGGAACTGTGATCCCATCTGCTGAGGGGCAACTAAGCCAGTGTGCTGCAACTAAGTAAAATAAATAAATAAATAATTTTAAAATTCATATTAAAAAAAACAATTATTAGACTGTCCTGGAATACAATGAAGTCTTCAGAATAAGAATTTGATCAAGTAATCTCACTTCTCTGTAATCCTTTCCAGAAAATGAGCATATTAAATGTAGCTACATCTGTGGATGGTTTTTTGACAGTTAAGAGGTGGGTTTAGATGAGTTTCATTCATCCAATCAGCAGATACTGTTGGATCCTCTGCTGTGTGGCAGGAGATAAGATGGCAAATGGAGAAGATCACAGGAGGAACCAGAGTGATCTCGCTGCGGGGAGGAGGCTGTGATGGGGACAGGCAGGACTGCAGTCCTGGGGGGCTATGGAGGTGTGAAGATGCCCCTGTGCGGGGGCTGGGATAACCCCACAGGCCTGCAAGTGGAGGCCCGGCTGGGTCCTGAGAGACGGGGGCAGGGGACGGCACAGACCAGCTCTCTAATGACCATTAGGCCATGTTAGGGGTCAGATTTTACCCCGAGGTAGCAAGGCACCAGAGAAGCACCTGGAGGGTGGGAGAGATGCCCTTGCATTTGAACAGAAGCAGTTATTCTGCTGGCGGCGAGACCCAGGGTGCTCGGAAGGGAAGGCTGAAGCTTCTGTTGGAAGAAAGACCGTGATTCACGGATACTCTGTCCAGCGTGTGCAGCTGTCGACTTAGACCAAACCTGGAGAAGCATCATGGAAAACCTTGGCTTTGGACCTGGACCCATGAGTCTCCAGTTGACCCCCTGTCCCCTGATTGGACTTGCTTATTGTTTTCATCTACTTAGGATGAAGGATGTTCATCCCTAGGTACCCACCAGAGTTGCCATGAGGATTAAATGCAAAGTGCCTGCTGCCCAGTCAAGCCTCAGAGCCATTTTCTCCATCCTTGGCCTCCTAGGGGCTCCATTTAAAATTGTGCTTCTTATCAAATAGATAATCAACGAGGACCTCCTGTAGAGAGAGCACAGGGAATTCTACTCGATACTCTGTAATGACCTATATGGGGAAAGAATCTGAGAAAACTAGAAATGTATATATGTACATATAACTAAATCACTTTGCTCTTCTATCCTTGAAACTAACACAACACTGTAAGTCAACTATATTCCAATTAAAAAATAATTTTTAAAATACTTTAAAAAAATGTTGTGCCTCCTAAAAAGTCCACATGTTTTTCTTTCACCAGTTTTTCTTTCAAGGAAACTCTAAATTTGTGCCACAGATGCTGGGGCAGCTTGTCCAGCTTTAGCCAGGAGTGAGGACCTCAGCTGCAAAAGAGGTCACGTTGCCAGCTGTATTTTACAAGCAAGATTATTTGTCCTCTGTAAGATTATCTATACATACTCCCTCGCCATCATTCATCTGTTAAAAGCCACTTGGTCATTAATACAGTTGTCTCACCTTAGCTCCAGCCTGTGTCCTCAGCAAAAGGGAAATCAATTGTCACAAGATACAATAAAGCCATTCATCCAAGGCAGGCAGGTACCTTCACCCCATCCACAGCTTGATCAATAGTGCCATTACCGGAGGTAACTTGAATTGCTTTCAGAACCCTTCCATGGGATGCGTTCTGCTAGAAATGAGCTGTCAGTGGCCGACAGTTTGAGACAAATGGCCCCGTGGACAGCTCACCCAATCTGTCTCCATCTCGAAGAGAACAGGCCACTGAATATTCTCCTCAAAGCCTTCAGTGGGTACGTCCATGAGATGTCAAATAGCCTCTTTGATGATCAGCAGACACATTCTGCTCTTACACTAACCGCAAAACCCAAAGCTCTTATTTGTCTTTCAGGAAGATAAACTCCAGGTATAAAAGAGCCCATTACCCTGGGAGGGACCCATAAACCACTGGTTCTGAAAATTGCATCTCATCTTTTCTCAGACAAATGCCTTCACTTAAGACAGTTACAGTTTGGTAATCCTGACAGCTGTGAACTGAATTGATCTTTAATCACACATTTGCTGAGTGTCTATGGGAAGCACGTCAGCCATCACTGAGTAAAGCATTATTGTAGGGAGAGAGACATCACCATTCTTCAGGAGCCCTCACATGGTTTAGGTAATAGGAGAGCTAGGCCTCTGAATAGACTGTCCATATTTTAACCTATGTGATGCCCTGATCCTCATAACACTGGATAAAAATGCAGTAGTTTGAACAATGCTTGGTCACCTGAGGACATGCCGTCCCGGTGGGTTAAAGAACACTTTAAAGTTCATCTCTCGAGAGCGCCAGATGCTGGTGCACCTGCATCTAGGTCCTCTGGAGGGGACTGACTAAAGATGGCTGGACTTTGAAAGAGCGCAGACAGTGATGCAATGCCCAGCACTCCTTTCTGATCATCAGAACTATTCCTCAGCAGTTTTCAGAGGCTGAGGAGCCCAATTCAGAGATTAAGAAATACTTTCCAAATTGGACCAGATGACTTGACGAGCCCTTCAGTGCTAAAACTCTATTATTATTTGATACTATGTATATACTGACACTGTATATTTAGTGTCTCACAATAATAATAACTCTATTATTCTTTGACTCTAATGCAAACCTGTCCCAGGCAGCCTTACTCAACAGTCCACTTTGGGGACATGGAAGGAACAAGATTCCTTTCTTTGATTAATTCAGATGTTTGCTTGTTTTTTTCCCCATCTTCATTATATCAGTAAGTCATTCCATGAATTAAAAGGTAAAGTTAAAACACTTCCTCTTTCAATACCCACAGAGAGAAGATCCTATATCACCTTCCCCTATAGTGAGTGGAAAGACATGTAAACTCCAGGTAGGGGTACTGGAGACTCCCCAGGGGCTTAGAGCTGGCAGCAGGGTTGCTGGCTTTGGGTTCCCCCACCCTGTTGTGCTGCATGTCTGGACCTCACTTTCATTTATGTCAAAGGGGATAAACAAAATGGGAGAGAATATATATGAAGTTGCCTTTGTAAATTATATATATATATATAATGCTCATTTGCTCAGTTGAGTCTGACTCTTGGCAACCAGCCCCATGGACTGTAGCCCACCAGCCTCCACTGTCCATGGGATTTCCTGGGGAAGAATACTGGAATGGGTTGCTATTTCTTCCTCCAGGGGATCTTTCCAACCCAGGGATCAAACCTGCATCTCTGATGTCTCCTGAATTGCCAGGAGGTTCTTTACCACTAGCACCCCTTGGGAAGCCCTGTGTATATATATTTATGTATGTATGTATGTATATATGTATACTAAAGATGGTGGACTAGAAGGGTGTGCACTCATCTTCTCCGGCAAGAACACTGAAACCGTATAGTCAAAGCTTTGGTTTTTCCAGTAGTCATGTATGGGTGTGAGAACTGGACCATAGAGAAGGCTGAGCACCAAAGAATTTATGCTTTTGAACTGTGGTGTTGGAGAAGATTCTTGAGAGTCCTTTGGACTACAAGGAGATCCAACCAGTCAATCCCAAAGGAAATCAAACCTGAATACTCATGAGGACTGATACTGAAACCGAAGCTCCAATACTTTGGCCACCTGATGCAAAGAGCCAACTCATTAGAAAAGACCCCGATGCTGGGAAAGACTGAAGGCAGGAGGAAAAGGGGATGACAGAGGACGAGATGGTTGGATGGCATCACCAACTCAATGGATATGAGTTTGAGCAAGCTCCAGGAGATGGTGAAGGACAAGGAAGCCTAGGGTGCTGTAGTCCATAAGGTCACAAAAAGTTGGACGTGACTGAATGACTGAATAACAAAATATACATAAAATTTAAAGGAGGGCTATGCCTTAGAAAATAAGTGATTAATATTTTCAAAAGTATCACATTTCCCCCACAAAGTCCCAAATTCAGTTATCTCCCACTATTTAGATTTTTGAAGGCCCCTTCCCACCCCTTGGAGAGGCCCAGCACATAGCCTCCGGCTTTCCCGCAGGCCCTGCTGCTGGGGCGGACCCTGCCCAGAACTCTGGCCTATCACTCACCTATTCTGCCGTGGTTGCTCCCTCCACCTGGAGCACCTCAGAATGCTCTGGAACAGACCTGTTTCCCAGGGCCAGTGCCCATGTCTGTGTCCTCTGTGACACACACTTCTCACCTTCCTTCACAGAGAACCCTGCGACCCCCCCCCCACACTGGCTCCCCCAGGAGTGATGCCTCGGGGCTGGTTCCTTCCTGTGCAGCCGTGAATGCCCCGAGGCCAGGGAATTGCTTGCTTTTTTGTCCATTCTTAGCTGTTGAGAATAAAATGTTAATTACAGTATATTTTTATGTTTCCAGGATCTTATTTCCTTCTAAATAAGACCAGTCTCCCTGCCCTGACTTTGAAAGAGTGAGCATACCAAGCTCCCGAAACCCTGGAAGGAAATTTTGTCTTTTCAGCTCTGGTAAATACCTTCCTGACCCTCAGCCCCACTGGCTGTCCGGGCACTGACCCATCTTGAGTGCCAGGAACATCTCACACCAACTGCTTCAAACTCCAGGCTCCAGGAAATCGTGATCACCAAGGCCGCCTGCTGTTCATTATGTAAGATACAGCATCGAAATAATGAAGATGTAAGACTGTTCCCTCTGGCCCCTGAGTAATGAAAAGCCTCCAGGAAGGGCTCATTCATTAAGATTTTATAAGCCGGGGTGGGGCGGGGATGGAAATAAAAGGATATTTGTTTTAAGGAAAACTATTTTCATCCAGTCTGGTCTTACTTTGGAGGAAATTTGGAGAGAATGTAAATTTATTAAAAAAAAAAAAAACAAAGAAAAATGAAATCCAATGCCCTCCAAGTGGTCTTTTACCTGTGGGGGAAATGCTTACCTAGTAACATTTTCTTCACAAATTCTAATCAAACACACAAGAACCTGGATTTTGTTCTGTGTTCTGATGGCATGTTCATATACTGGGAATGTAAAGAAAAGCTGAAATTAATTGGCTTTTCTTCCCCCTCATTTAAACTTAGAGTGATTTATAATACCTCACTAAATGGGCAAAAATCCAAAATTTCAAAAAAATTTTTTGAAATTGCTAAAAGGATGAAAAAGGCCAGTTCTATCTACCCCCAGGGGATTCTCCAGGCAGAGAAGCCTAGTGGGTTACAGTCCATGCTGAAGCGACTTAGCACACACACGCTTCCCAGGGGAGCAGTAGTCTGGCAGGATGGGACTCCCTGAGAAGGTGATTGGACAGGAGTGAGCAGCTGAGCCTTGCCCCCCACTCCCTGAATCCTCCACCCCTGCCATGCAAGCCTGAATAACGCTTCACTGTTTAGCAAATAGGGCTTCCATGATAGCTCCGCTGGTAAAGAATTTGCCTGCAATGCAGGAGACCCTGGTTTGATTCCTGGGTCGGCAAGATCGGATAGGCTACCCACTCTGATATTCTTGTCTTCCCTTGTGGCTCAGCCAGTTATTAATGATTTTCTTAGCATCAGGCTTAAACAAAATTTTTTAAAGGAATAAAATTGGGAAGAAAGTAAACATTTAAAAAACTTTCAATATTGATTTTCTGTTTCTCAAAGCTATTGGTGATGAAGTTGTAATTCGCACAAACTTTGTCTAGTCATTTTGGAAGGTTGTAGTAAACTCACTGAACACACAGAAATAAACTATAAAACATCCATCTATTTAAGAAGCATCAGCGTCTAGTTCATAAGTTGCTAGTCATTTAAAGAAGACCGTCTAAAGACGGTGATTTAACAGGCATGACAGTAGAAGGGTCAGTTAATCCATCCGGATTAACTTTACTCCTTTTCAATCACAGAGTTTCATGTATTTGTATAGAAAGTAAACCAACAGCTGTCAATAAGTTGTCTCCAATAGAAATAGAAAAACAGTAAAAAAAATTAAATAATGTCAGTGTTATATCAGTATTTCATGTGCTTCAGATAGATCAATTTGGCTATTTTCATAAACAGAGTCAGTTGACTTTTTTACAATTCAGTTTCAGGAATCAGGGCCAAGCTTTTGGAAATTAATTTCATCAAAGACAAAACATTTAGTGCAATTGCTCATCCTATTTCAGGTGCACTTTGAGAAGTTTGATGTTGAAAGTAAAATTATTTTTAACTGCTACTACGAATTCAATTTTGCAGAAAAGAGCATCATTATAAAAACATGACCTACCTAACTTAAGGAATCAGTTGGGTAGATTTGAAGTTGATTGTGGTGCATATGTTATTCATAATTGTATCCCAATAAATTGATATGCTAGAAATAACTACAGAAGCTATAATTGTCAAAATTATTAAATAATTTTCTAAGCATGTCTTTTTGTGAATAAAAACTCAGCTTGGCAATAGCACTTCTTTTGCCAGCTGGATTTTTTTCTTTAGAAATTTTTGAACCTGGGAAGAACCACTGTGAAGTCAAGCTAAGTGCTTGAAAACAATTTCTGACTTATTTTTGTAGATGAATTCTCTGTATTTGGGCTGCATGTTTCTTTCGAAATCAACTGGAGATCCTTAATCAGTATTCAACAAGTAGAAAAAAAAATCTGCTTTTGAAGTCTGAAAAAATTACCATTGTTGCAACAGAACCTGTGAACCAGACAGTGCTGAGATGTCTCCAGAGCAGCTGAGCCAAGCATACAGTGGGCCCCCACGTGTGTGTAAGACTTAATTTTCAAATTTTCTTAGTGTGTTTTCTATGTCAGTGTATGGGTGGAATGTTTTGATTGAGCTTATATGCTTTGCTGGATCTCTAGATATTCTGTACTGACAAAGCCCATGACTTTTTAACATTTGAATTCAGTGAGCACTCAAAAAAAATCATAAACAGAGATGCATTACCTGATGATTTTTGTCTTCAAGCCTATTTATTAAGGAAGGTTCCTATACAGTGTTGTAAAGATGTTACCTGTGAAAATATTTGGCATATCCATGAACGTAGCAGTTAAAAAGGAAGATGTCTCCCATTTAACATAAAATGTCACTGGAAAAAAAAATTCCAGATAATTTGAGGAAATACTTAAAGTAATAGGCAACTTAAAAAGATCTCTCAAATTGAGATTATATAGTTAAGAAATTGAATAGATTTTATGAACTATACCAAAAATAATTACTCCTAGTGTAGGGGAGGAAAAAAATGTTCTTGATTCTCTTAGGGTTCATGGCTGTGTCTGAAAAGAAAACCAACAAAGACAGATTCAATAGAGAAAATTATACAGACTGTATTAAAATTTGACACATATGTGGGAGCCTTCTCGAGAGAGTTAAAGATCTGATGAAGTGATCAAGGAGGAGGCTCTTCTACCTTTGGACAAATAAACCATACATTTTTGAAGAGCTGACAAGACAGAGTTTGGGGCTAAGGATAGTAAATGATAAATTAAGTAGGAAGATAAGGGTGGCTTTAACAAGTCTGTTTGTATAGATTTTTCTTCATAGTTCAGTCAGTTTTGCTTCATCATATATACATTATGGAGTGTTTTTACCTTAGCTTTAAACGTCTGGGGGCATTTTTGTTGTTGTTTTGTTTACATTTTTAAGTTGCATATCAGAAAAGGCTTCTTTTTGGCTCTGCGGTTCCATTCGCAGCTCTCATCCCTAACCCCCTAACCCATACACTCTGTTCCCAAGCAACTGCCGACCTGCTTTCTGTTGTGATGGTGTTTTTAGGTTGCCTTTGTAGAATTTCATGTGACTGCAGTCAGCGAGATGGATCTCTGTCAGGCTTCTTCCATCTATTATGTTCAGAGATCCAACGACACTATTTTTGCATGTATCTGTCACATTCTTCTTCTTGTTGGGTATCATTCCACTGTACAAACACACCATGTCCTATTATATTTAATTGGATGGATATGCCACATCTTATTATATTCCATTATGGGGGCTCACCACATTTTATTATACTCCTTTGTAGGGATATATCACATTTCATTATAGTCCATTGTATGTATAAACTACATCTTACTGAATTACATTGTACAAATACACTGTGTTTCTTATGTTCTGTTGTATGGATAAACCACATATTTATTGCATTCCATTTATGAGTATACCACAATTTATCAATATACCACTTGATGGCCTTTTGAGTTGTTTCCCGTCTCTGACAAATACCAATAATGTTGATATGAACATTGACATATAAGCCTTTGTGCAGAAATGTGATAACTTGGGTAGATTCCTAGGAATTGAAACTTCTGAGTGTGAGCGTATGCACGTTTAACTTTGTCAGAAACTGCCCAACAGTTTTCCAAAGTGACTTTTCCATTTTGCTTTCTTTTCAATAAATATGAATGCTCCATTCTGTTTCATAATTAAATGATACTGGGGTCCCTGAATGGAAGAACACAACAGAAAGACATTGGAATGATGAAAGGCAGAACTCTTTGTCACTTACCACTCCAGAGAGGTTGCCTCCCAGGGCAGGGTGAGAGGAACCTAGGGAAACTTATACATGAAGATGGTCTGCAGGTTTTGGATGGCCAGATATTCAAGCTGGATTTAGAAAAGGTAGAGGAACCAAAGACCAAATTGCCAACATCCTCTGGATTATCCAAAAAGCAAGAGAGTTTCAGAACACCACCTAATTCTGCTTTGTTGACTAAGCCAAAGCTTTTGACTGTGGATCATGACAAACCGTTGAAAATTCTGAAAGAGATGGGAGACCACCTGACCTGCTTCCTGAGAAATCTGTATGCAAGTCAAGAAGCAACAATTAGAACTGGACATGGAACGACAGACTGGTTCCAAATCAAGAAGAGAGTACGTCAAGGCTATATATTTTCACCCTGCTTATTTAACTTATATACAAAGTACATCATGAGAAATTCTGGAATGGATGAAGCACAAGCTGGAATTAACATTGCTGGGAGAAATATCAGTAACTTCAGATATGCAGATGACACCACCCTTATGGCAGAAGGCAAAGAACTAAAGGGCCTCATTGATGAAAATGAAAGAGGAGAGTGAAAAAGTTGGCTTAAAACTCAACATTCAAAAAACTAAGATCATAGCATCTGGTTCCATCCCTTCATGGGAAATAGATGGGAAAACAATGTAAACAGTGAAAGACTTTATTTATAGGGGTTCCAAAATCACTACAGATGGTGACTGCAGCCACGAAATTAAAAGATGCTTGCTCCTTGGAAGAAAAGTTGTGACCAACCTAGACAGCATATTAAAAAGCAGAGACATTACTTTGCCAACAAAGCTATGGTTTTTCCAGTAGTCATGTATGGATGTGAGAGTTGAACTATAAGAAAGCTGGGCACCAAAGAATTGATGCTTTTGAATTGTGGTGTTGGAAAGGACTCTTGAGAGTCCCTTGGACTGCAAGGAGATCAAACCTGTCAATCCTAAAGGAAATCAGGAATATTCACTGGAAGGACTGATGCTGAAGCTGAAACTCCAATACTTTGGCCACATGGTCTGAAGAACTGATTCATTTGAAAAGACCCTGCTTGATGCTGGGAAAGATGGAAGATGGGAGGAGAAGGAGACGGCAGAGGATGAGATAGTGGGATGTCATCCCTGACTCCATGGACATGAGTTTGAGTAAGCTCTGGGAGTTGGTGATGGACAGGGAAGCTTGGCGTGCTGCAGTCCATGGTGTCACAAAGAGTTGGACATGACTGAGCGACTGAACTGAGCTGGCCTGCAGGTGGAGCTACTTGGCTTCCTAGCAGTTGGGGATTTTAAATAATTCCGTGGTCTCCATAAGAAGAGGCCATTCCTGCGTGTGAAGTGTTGGGGTAGGTGGAGCATGTGTATTCTAACTTAGGAGTGTCAGAGCCTGAGAAGGGAAGAAGTTAGGATGGGAGCTTAGTTACTGCACAGGGAGGGTACTTGAGAGATTTCAGCCCCAACTTCAGAATAGGGTCAGCACAACCCTTGTCCCACACCATATTACACCATTACCTCCACAGACTTACCAGCGTTTGGTTTGGCAGTGTTTACTTTTAGAAATTCTGGTAGTTCTAGTAGAGATAAATTTGCTTTTTCCTTTTGACTCCTGAGCATCTTTTCATGTAGTCAGTTACCATTTATACAGCTCATTTTGTAAAGAGCCTTTTCAAATCTGGCTCAATTTTTATAGAGTTGTTTGATCCTTATTATTGACTTAAAGAGATTAATACAAATCTTTTGCTATATAGTGAATATTTCTCTCAGTAGATTACATTTTCATTCTCTTAATGGCATCTTTCAAAGAACAGAGGTACTTAATTTTGGTGGCCGTTTAATTTTAGTGGCATCTACTGTATCAGGGAAGGAACACAGCCCCACCCATCAACAGAAAATGGGGTTAAAGATTTACTGAACGTGTCCCCACTCATCAGAGGGAGACCCAGGTTCCACCACAGCCAGTCCCTCCCATCAGGAAGCTTCCACAAGCCTCTTATCTTCATTCATCAGAGGGCAGACAGAATGAAAACCACAGTCATAGGAAACTAACCAGTCTAATCACATGGACCACAGCCTTGTCTAACTCAGTGAAACTATGAGCCATGCCATGTGGGGCCACCCAAGATGGATGGGTCATGGTGGAGAGTTCTGAAAAAACATGGTCCACTGGAGAAGCGAATGGCAAACTACTTCAGTGTTCTTGCCTTAAGAACCCCATGAACAGTATGAAAAGGCAAAAAGAAGGAAATGAGAGTGAAAGATGAACTCCCCACATTGATAAGTGCCCAATATGCTACTGGAGAAGAGTAGAGAAATCGCTCCAGAAAGGATGAAGAGGCTGAGCCAAAGCAGAAACAAGGCCCAGTTTTAGATGTGACTGGTGGTGGAAATAAAGTCAAATGCTTTAAAAAATATCATTACAAGAATCAAGGTAAGTTAGAAGTGGTCAGACAGGAAGTGGCAAGAGCAAACATTGACATTTGAGGGATTAGTGAACTAAAATGGATGGAATGGGTGAATGTAACTCAGATGACCATTATATCTACTACTGTGGCAAGAATGCCTTAGAAGAAATGGAGTAGCCCTCACAGTCAACAGAAGAGTCTGAAATGCAGTAGTTGGATGCAATCGCAAAAATGACAGAATGATCTCTGTTCGTTTCCAAGGCAAACCATTCAATATCACGGTAATTCAATCTATGTTCCAACCACTAATGCCGAAAAAGCTGAAGTCAAATGGTTCTATGAAGACATACATGCTAGACTTTCTAAAACTAACACAAACAAAAAGATGTCCTTTTCATCTTAGAGGACAGGAATGCAAAAGTAGGAAGTCAAAAGACACCTGGAATAACAGGCATATTTGGCCTTGGAATACAAAATGAAGCAGGGCAAAGGCTAACAGTTTTGCCAAGAGAACGCACTGGTCATAGCAAATGCCCACTTCAAACAGCACAAGAGACGACTCTAGACTTGGACTTCACCAGATGGCAATATAGAAATCATATTGATTATATTCTTTGGAGCATAACATGAAGAAGCTCTATACAGTCAGCAAAAACAAGACCAGGAACTAACTGTGCCTCAGATCATGAACTCCTTATTGCAAAATTCAGACTTCAGTTGAAGAAAGGAGAAACCACTAGACCATTCAGGTATGACCTAAATCACATCTCTTATGATTACACAGTGGAAGTGACAAATAGATTCCAGGGATTAGATCTAATAGACAGAGCACCTGAAGAACTATGGACGGAGGTTCATGACACTGTACAGGAGGCAGTGATCAAAATCATCCCCAAGAAAAAGAAATGCAAAAAGTCAAACTGGTTATCTGAGGAGGTCTTTAAAAAGCTGAGAAAAGAGAAGTGAAAGGCAAAGGAGAAAAGGAAAGATATATGCATCTGAATGCAGAGTTCCAAATAATAACAAGGAGACATAAGAAAGCCTTCCTAAGTGATCAATGCAAAGAAATAGAGGAAAACAATAGAATGGGAAAGACTAGAGATCTCTTCAAGAAAATTAGATATACTAAGGGAACATTTCATGCAAAGATGGGAACAATAAGGACAGAAATGATATAGACCTAACAGAAGCAGAAGATATTGAGAAGAGGTGGCAAGAATACACAGAACTGTACAAAAAAGATCTTAATGACCTAGATAACTACGATGGTGTGATCACTCACCTAGAGCCAGACATCCTGGAATGAGAAGTCAAGGGGCCCTTAGGAAGCATCACTATGAACAAAGCTAGTAGAGGTGACGGAATTCCAGAAGAGCTGTTTCAAATCCTGAAAGATGATGTTGTGAAAGTGCTGCACTTAATACACCAGCAAATTTAGAAAGCTCAGCAGTGGCAACAGGACTGGAAAATGTCAATTTTCATCCCAATCCCAAAGAAAGGCAATGCCAGAGAATGTTCAAACTACCTCACAATTGCACTAACCTCACAGACTAGGAAATCAACGCTCAAAATTCTCCAAGCAATGTTTCAACAGTACATGAATGAAGAACTTCCAGATGTTCAAGCTGGATTTAGAAAAGGCAGAGGAACCAGGCATCAAATTGCTAGCATCTGCTGCATCATAGAAAAAGCAAGAGAAGTCCAGAAAACCATCTACTTCTTCTTTATTGATAACACCAAAGCCTTTGACTGTGTGGATCACAGCAAACTGTGGAATATTCTTAAAGAGATGGGAATACCAGACCACCTGCCCTGCCTCCTGAGAAATCTGTATGCAAGTCAGGAAGCAACATTTACAACTGGACATGGAGCAATGGACTAATTCCAAGTAGGGAAAAAAGTATGTCAAGGCTGTATATTGCCACCCTGCTTATTTAACTTATATGCAGAGTACATCATGCAAAATGCCAGGCTGGATGAAGCACAAGCTGGAATGAAGATTGCCAGGAGAAATATCAGCCTCAGATATGCAGATGACACCACCCTTATGGCAGAAAGTGAAGAGGAACTAAAAGAGACTCGGTAAAAGTGAAAGAGGAATGTGAAAAAACTGGCTTAAATCTTAACATTCAAAAACCTAGATCGTAGCATCCGGTCCCATCACTTCTTGGCAAATAGATGGGGAGACAATGAAAACAGTGAGAGATTTTATTTTCTTGGGCTCCAAAATGACTGCAGATGGTGACTGCAGCCATGAAATTAAAAGACAGTTGCTCTTTGGAAGAAAATCTATGACAAACTGAGGCAGCATATTTAAAAGCAGAGACATTACTTTGCCTACAAAGACCCATCTAGTCAAAGCTATGGTTTTTCTAGGAGTCATGTATGAATGTGAGAGTTGGAACATAAAAAAGCTGAGAGCCAAAAGTTTGATGCTTTGCACTGGGTGTTGGAGAAGACTCTTTAGAGACCTTAGACAGCAAGAGACTCAAACCAGTCAATCGTAAAGGAAATCAGAGCTGAATATTCATTGAGGGGTCTGAGGGTGGAGCTGAAACTCCAATACTTTGGCCATCTGATGGGAAGAGCTGACTCATTAGAAAAGACCCTGTTGCTGGGAAAGACTGAAGACAGGAGGAGAAGGGGATGACAAAGGATGAGATGGTTGGATGGCATCACACTGACTCAATGGACATGAGTTTGAGCAAGCTCCAGGAGCTGGTGATGGACAAGGAAGCCTGGCGTGCTGCAGTTCATGAGATCGAAAAAAGTTGGACATGACTCAGTGACTGGACTGAACTGAACTGACTCTATCAGTTTTCCCTCTGTGGTTTATATCTTTTATATCTTATCAATGGTGCATTTGACTAACTCAAATTGCTAAAGATTCCCTTGTGCTTTTCAGAATTTTTGTTATTACATGTCTCAGACACATCATCTGTAATTCATACTTGGTGTCGATGGTGGGAGGTAAGAGGTAATATTTGTTTTTTTCCCCCATATTGATACCAAGTTGTCCCAGAATCATTTGTTGAAAAGATTATCTTATTTCCATTTAATTACCTTGACATTTTTCCCCCAAATCGATTCACCATATAAGTTTGGCCTATTGTTGGACCATCTATTCTGTTCCATTGATACTTCTGCTAGTGCTGGGCTCTGCATTCCTATGGAATTATAATAAATCTTGTGTTTTAGATTGCTTTGGACTTTGCATTGTCATTAAAAAAATTTAAATCAACTTTCTACAAGAAGCCTATTTGGATTTTGATTAAGATTGCATTGAATTTATAGATTAATAGTGGAGAATACAAACCTTGACCTGAGTCTTCCAGTTCACTAATATAGCATCTCTCTCCATTTATTTAGGTCTTAATTTCTTTCAGTGAGTTTTATAGTTTTTATTGTGTAAGTCTTGCAATACTTTTGTTCATTCAGTTTCTTATATTATTTTTCCCAATATTAAATGTGAATGCTATTATATTTTATTTTCTACTTGCTTGCTGCTTCAAGATATAAATACATTTTATTTCTGTTTATTAATCATTGTCTTAGCACCTTGCTAAGTTCTCCAAATTTGTGAGATTTTTTTATTTAGTTATTTATTGTGCTTCTTTTTCTCTCCTCTGTCCTTCTTGGATTCCAAGTATACATGTGAAGATGTCTTAAATTGTCTCATAGGGCTTTGAGAATCTGTTCATTAGTCCTTTGCCTTTTGCTTTTCTGTTTTTTTGCTTAGATAATTTCTACCGATACACCTTCAACTTCACTGGTTCTTTCTTCTGCCCCTTCCAATCTGCTATTGAGTTCATCTAGTGAGTTTTCCATTTCAGTTATTGTCCTTTCAGCTCTAGCAATTTTACAGAAATATTTTTGCAGTTCTCATTTTTCAGTTTTGAGTTTCTGTGTTCACTCATTGACTCATTAAGACCACGTTTAAAAAGATTCTTTCTGCTTATTTTAATAGCTGCTTTATTGTCTTTGCACATCCAACATTTCGATCATCAGAGTCAATTCCTACAGCTTTTGTCCCCAGCATCGGGTAGGTGTATTTGTGGTTGTTTCTTTTTATGGCTATTTACTTTTGTTTTGAAAATGAATAAACAACCGGATTCTACTGTATAGCATAGGGAGCTGTATTCAGGATCTTGTAATACACCAGAATGGAAAAGGATATTAGAAGAGTGTGTATATGTGTGTAAGTGAACCACTTTGACAGCAGAAATTAACTTTGTAAGCAAACTATACTTCAATTGAAAAATTTTAAAAACTATATAGTGTAGACGGATGCTTCAGCGCCTCCAGATCCGTCGTGTGTCTGAGGACTGCTGCTGTCCGCCCAGGGGGCCGTGGCTTTCCTGGACCCACTCTGCGTGTGTGTCTCTGTGCCCCTGCAGGGGCTTTGCCCAGGCCTTCGTGCCTCAGCTCCTCCTCCCCAGCCCCACATCTGGGGGCCGTGTACTGTCCACGCTTGCGCGTCAGCCTAGCCCATCTGTGTCCTGCTTCCAGGTTGCTCTCCCCATGTTCCCACGCCCCTGCTCATCACGCCTGTGTCCTCAGACACTTCCTGCCAGGAGGGCTGCAGCCCTTCCTGCACAAGCCGCACGCGGCAGGAGCGTGTTTCAGGGCGCCCTGCACTTCAGGACGGACGCCCCTCTCACACACCTCCTTCAGGCCAGTGCCGCGGATCTCGCCTGCAGATCCCTCCTTGGAGGTCACCAGGGAGACAGATTCAGGGCTCAGGTTTTGCATCTCTGTGTGACTCGCACTGGAGCGCCCTCCCTGCCCTGTCTGTTTTGCGGACTCTCTCCTGGAGGCAGTAGCACGGATTTTTCTGTGAGTGGAGTGGAAAGAGCGTGTTGGGCTCTCCGTCAGCAGAAAGATAGAAAGTCCTGACTCTCACCCTCTGTTCTCAGTGTTTGTTCAGAGTAAAGTCTCTCAGACTGTTTCCTGCTTTTGTTTCCCAGTGCCTTCTAATTGTTAGTTTTTTCATCTAGTTTTCATCCGTAGGATTTTTCAACTGTACCACCATCGTTATTGAAATCTTCTACTTTGAGTTTTCAGAATGAAGGTTTTTAACAAGCTATACTCTATGTTCTCACACACACACACACAAAATCATCTAATAAAAAAGAGAATCAGCGGCTAAACAACTTAGAACATTTAAATCATATACTTCGTACAAATGAATTATTCACGGATTTTTAAAGTGTGAAATTTATAGTTAGTGATTCAAAGAGTTTCATTTGAAGACTCATGATAACGCAGGTGTGATTCTAAGGGTATAGTCTGCAGATTCACAGGCTGGAGTCCATGTCTGAGACGAAAAACAGAAAAAGCCTTCTCTCTCTTATTTTTAGCTTAAAGAAGAAATCATACTGAAATTGTACACTCTTCAAAAATGAATGGAAATAAATATTACGTGTCAAAACCAGTGATATTTTTATTATTAATGTTTTTATACACTGTAAATCTGGTGTGAGGTTTTCAGCAGTTACATTTTAAAAGTCTTTAACAGATTTCTTAGGTCTCTAAATCGATTGTTTGAAGTACTTACTTGAAAGTTTGGAAAACATCATAAAAGATGACTTAAGTTCTTTAATGAAGGCTGACACTTAATAGTTGTATTATATAAATAAAAATTTGTGGTTTTTCACAGAGAGTACTATGTATTATTTGATTTATGGTAAACCTAATATTTTGTGAATTTGACATATTTTCTTAGGTAAAGTGTTCATCTTTAGTCACTCAAGAAAACCTGTTTATCCACAATTATTTTTTCCTTGTCTCTCTTCACTTCCACATCAATGGCATCGCCTCCTTATTACTTTTCCATGTTTCCATATCTTTATTAAATTTTCAAATATTTTTATTATCTTTGCTTAGCCTGGTGTTTCATACTCTGATAACCCAATTAGAGATCTCAGCTTGCAGCTGTATTTGTTAGTAGGACTTGGATTTTTTTATATTTAGGTTTTATGTAGTTTTTGATAATCTTGGAGTTTGATAGTCAATTCAGAAGCTTTTATACTTATGCAAATAGAGTGAAGCTTTGCCCATTCTACAACTTTAGAATATGTACTTTGATTTTGTGTTTATTCTCAGTGAAGTTGTTTTGACCAGCTTCAGTTTGTTTTATTCATCTGAAATGCAGCAGTATCTTCCTTTTTGTGGAAGAGTCCAGCTCTTTTGAGTGTTTTAGCAACACTGAATCCATTTTCAGATGTGTTCAACATTGTTGCCAGCCTTTGTAGTCTCTTTTTGTTTCTGTTTTTATTAATGGAACAGTAACCTTTTCTTTGTAAGAGACAAGAGGTTACCGTGTGACTAAGTGATGCTAAGTCACTTCAGTCGGGTCTGACTCTGTGCGACCCTGTGGACTGTACCGACCAGGCTCCTCTGTTGGAGTGAATTGGCATGCCTTCCTGCACTGGCAGGCAGGTCCTTTACCACTGTGCCACGTGGGGAAGCGCCTGCCAATGCAGAAGGCTCAGGAGACACAAGTTCGATCCCTGGGTTGAAAAGAACCCCTGGAGAGGAAATGGCACCCCATTCCAGTATCCTTGCCTGGGAATCCCATGGACAGAGGGGCCTGGCAGCCTGCAGTCCAGGGGGGTCTCAAAAATCAGGCACAACACACACAATGCCAAATGTTTCTGCTGGATTTTACTGCATTCGAAAAAGCTGCTTTCGTTATTTTCTGCCATCGTTACCATTAGATCCTATTTTTACTTTTCATTTAAAAAATGTTTTTTTCAGTTGCACTTCACAGCATATAAGACTTTAGTTCCCAACCAGGGGTGGAATCCGTGCCTCCTGAAGTGGAAATGCAGTCTTCGCCATGGAATGCCAGGGAGGTTCCTACATCCTGTTTTTAAGAGGAATCGCATTTAGGAAGTCTGCTTTGTGCCAGGAACTGTCCTAAGGTCTTGGCGCGTAATGGCCCAGGTGCCCCACCGTGCTCCTGGGAGGGGACAGGCCCCCTGGACAGCTCGTCACATCTTGGCCCTGTAGTTTTCCAGCATGAAATGGAACACTTTCCCCAAGCTCTTCTGTGCATATGTTTCCAGAATGAATTTTGTCTGCTTCTCTATTCAGATCAAGCTTTGAGTGAGACACAGTTTAGGTATAATACAGTGCATGGTCTTCATCGCCCAGTCTTAGTTTTGATAGTTATGTCCATCCACCTAACCATCACTCAAGAAAATTTCTTCACGTTCATTATGTTTTAATCCCCACACTGCCCCACTCACCAGAGGAACGTATTTTCCTGTTTCTATCTCTAGAGATAATTTCTGTGTGTTTCTAGACGTCATTTAAGTGGAGAGAAGTTTTGTATCTGGTTTCTTCTACTCAGGGTAACATCTTCTACCCTTCTACTCAAGATAGCTTCATGCACAGTGCTATTTGTCTTTCAGCTTCTTTTTCTAGAAGAATAATACTTATTGTATAAACATCCTACAATCTGGGCCCCTCCAGTCTGGGCTGTGCTGAGCACAGTGCCATGGGCTTCTGGCTGGTCTTTTCCTAAACATACACATGCCCTCCGGGCTCAGGTATATATGGAGCCGGCTGTGGGTTGGGCTTGCATTTAAAGTTACAGGAAGAGTTTATGCCGTGTTTCCCCTCTGTTGACCCCGCCCTTCACTAGCACTTGACCTTGTGGCTTTCTGAGTGCAGCCCTTCCAGCGGGCAGCCGCTGGTCCCCTGGTGTGTCCTCACCCTACTGTCCCCAGGTGGGTTCAAGCCATCTACTGGCTTTGGATGTTTTCAGGGTGGGGTCAGGACTTGCCTTCTCTCAAGCCTTGGGATTTGAACACCGTTTGCCTGGAAGTTTTTTGTGTTTTGCTGAGTGTTACATTCCAGCAACCAACTTGCTGAAACGTTGAGTCTCTCTCCATTTACAACCTGGTCACTGACTTTTTGGGGTCTCTGGGTGCTCCCCAGCTGAGGTGCTGGCTTCCTTATCTTCAGCAGCTTCTCTGCTCTGCAGGCCTCGGTGGGCACACACCTCCAAGCCAGGTGTTCTTCTCCTGGGGTCTGAGTATTAGGCTGATCCTTGTTCTCACAATCGTTCAAGCTGGTGACCACACTGACTGCCTCCTCCTCGCTTGTCACTGTAAAGACATCTCTTGTCTCATACAAGGCTCTGCCTTTCTGGATTTAGTTCACATGGGTCTTTCTGCAGATGCAGCTCTCTAAAGCTTAACACATTAGACAAATGACAGCCACAGCAAACCAGCTTAGGTTTTATAGTTTCCCCAGCTCCTTCTCCATAGGGTGGGAATGGTCCTCGCTTGAGACATTTTATACTGAACTGAAGGCAGAGCTTCATAGCGCTTCCTTTGAATCTCATCCATTGTCCTTTGAGATAGTGTTGTTTTCTGTAGTTAATCTGCTGTTGGATCTCTACTGCTGCTTGTAGTGATTTTTTTTTTTTTTTACAGTCTCAGGAATGTGTTTACAGATTTTTCTCATGTCTTCCAGTGACTGAGACATTTTTCTTCTGTCTTCAAAGCAAGAGTCAGCATCATGGGATGAGTATTTGCAGGGGGGCCTCCCTTTCTTCTCGCTGTGCTCATCACATCCCCTTCTTCAAAGTCTCCAGCTGGAAGCCTGAAGCCATCTCCTTTTTGTCCTGGCAAGTTGTTGGATCTTTTTTTTATTTTTTAAGTTTAAAAAATATCTTTCCAAGTTGATAAGTCCTGGAACAGGAGAGAAGCAGTTTCTTTCAGAGTCTCTGCTCCTTGGGGTGCTGGGTACTGTGCTGAGGCTCTGATTTTGACCACGTGGGGTTTCCTGGAAGCAATTCCAAATGTGCAAGCTCACCTTGTTATTGCTGTGATTCGTGTCTATCTGGGGGGCTTCCTGATGGCTCAGACAGTAAAGAATCTGCCTGCAATGCAGTAGACACGAGTACGATCCCAGGGCCAGGAAGATCCTCTAGAAAAGGAAATGGCAGCTCACTGCAGTATGCTTGGAGAACTCCATGGATAGAGGAGCCTGTGGGCCACAGACCATGAGGTCGCAGAGAGTCGGACATAACCGAGTGAACAAGCACGCACGCACGACTGTTTGGGTGATGATAGTTTTCCTGGGCTGCTATTTATTTGACATCACCCCTTCATTATTTCTCAATTTTCAGTATTTTTCATGGAACATTTATTAATCGCCAAGTACCCCGGAATTCACAGCTTTAGCATGGAGTGTCTATTTGGGGGGCTTCCTGATGGCTCAGACAGTAAAGAATCTGCCTGCAATGCAGTAGACACGAGTACGATCCCAGGGCCAGGAAGATCCTCTAGAAAAGGAAATGGCAGCTCACTGCAGTATGCTTGGAGAACTCCATGGATAGAGGAGCCTGTGGGCCACAGACCATGAGGTCGCAGAGAGTCGGACATGACCGAGTGAACAAGCACGCACGCACGACTGTTTGGGTGATGATAGTTTTCCTGGGCTGCTATTTATTTGACATCACCCCTTCATTATTTCTCAATTTTCAGTATTTTT
The DNA here is from genome assembly GCA_006408675.1 of Madoqua kirkii. Taxonomy (NCBI): domain Eukaryota; kingdom Metazoa; phylum Chordata; class Mammalia; order Artiodactyla; family Bovidae; genus Madoqua; species Madoqua kirkii. The sequence continues at coordinate 29,808 of SJYC01100134.1, forward strand.
CATGGAACATTTATTAATCGCCAAGTACCCCGGAATTCACAGCTTTAGCATGGCTAGAGCATAGCATCTGCCTGTCTGCTTTCTCCAGGAAACAACCGTTCTTTTGCTTTGAGAAGGTTCTCCTGGGTCCTGAGTGGAGTGTCCTCGGCTTATGCTGCCCGCTCTGCTCCTGTGTTCCCATCAAACTGGTTTTCATGGGTGCTTTTGGTTTTTTAATCTCTTATCAGTCTCTGGAGCCATTCTAATTTATTTTGATGTGGATGTGCTGTCTGTGAAATAATATCCTGTGCTTCAGATTGTTGATAGCTTAATTTATATTTTTTTTTTTTCCAGTGGCAGTCCTAAAGAGGATCATGCCATGTTGCAGACACCAGGATTTAGGAACAGGATGACAAATAGTGTATGTCTTTAGCTTAATTTTTTAACCTGAAGAAGAGAATCTGCTGAGGTTTCAAGGAAGAAATGTAATAACTGAGTACTCTTTTCCTGGGAAAGGGACTAGATTTGTGTGGCTTAGTTTCTGAGGGCCTACATATGTGGAATAAACAGGTGGCAGATTTTGTCTCAGTGTAAAGAGGTGATGCTAGCAATGGCTGTTCCCCATTGAGATGGACATCGCGGGGCCGTGACCTCCAGCACTGGAGGGGAGGGCGAAGACTGGTGGCCGTGCCTTTGTGACAGTGAGAGCAAGTCCCAACTAGGGCAACAACGATACCATCCTGTTCTATCAACAAGACGATAGACTACCAGTAAACTCTCAAGTGAAGGAGAAGAGACATTTATTCAGAAGAATTATGCAGGGGGGAAAAGGGACCATTGCAACACCACACCACACCTGCAAGAGTCTCCAGCCCAGCCGAGTAGGTTTGCTCTGATAGAGAGGAGAGAGTGATCACGGTGGACAGAGCTGGGTGTGGATATGGGGAGGCAGTGAAAGGAGGATGACTGGACAGAAGGTCAGGGAACATTCTACCTGAGGCCAGGCTATCTTCTGGGAGGCTGTCTGCTGCTCAGGCTGAAAGGTAATGAATTATCATACTCCATCAGGAACTGAGAGACAGTTTAGGAGTAAGAAAAAGTGTTTTTGGAAAGGCTTCCTTTTTATTTTATTAGCCTACCTTTGTATGATTGTGTGTGATTTAATAATTTGACTAAAGATCTCATAACCATGATTTTTAATTGATCATTTTCCTCACAATAAAATAGAAATGCTTGATCTGTTTATGCATCCAGATTCTTTGTAGCCAGTCTAGTCTTAGGATTTTCAGTCAATATGAAAATTTTCATTTTATTTACTACTTATTTATGGGTCATTTTCTCACCACATGCAAATCAAATTAGAAATGCAATATGATGTCAAGGCCTGGGAGAGAGGTTAGCATGCATTTCATTCTGCTTGATCCTTGGAGATAAAACAGTTGAGCTAATCACTTACGAGACAAGAATGGGAGGGTCTAGATATGACCTTTTCCTGGGTAACCAAGGGGTCCTCTGTGAGTTTCATCTGTCCTTTGGGGAAGAAGGATACTTTACAGTCCACTGTTTACCCGAACACGAGAGAATGGGAGGATTTCTTGACTTTCAGATGCCATTCAACATTAGCAAGGCTTTCCCAGATTCTGTTAGCTTCTTCTGTTAGTTCCCAAGGGTCATTTTGCTTCCCTCAGGGGCTTCATCAGGCGCAGGGCTAAAGTGTGGTCCTCAAAGAGACCACACTCCATACATGTCCCAGGGAGAAGAACTTTTCTAGAATCATAACTGTGTACATCTTGATTTGGGCATGTGCAAAATCCAGGAAATTAGGATGAGCAGAGAGAGGGCTGGAGATCAAAGATTAGACCAGTCCTCTTTGCTGATGGGTTGAATCCAGGCATTCAAGACAGAGAGAGGTGCAGGTTCACTGAAGGGACCTCAGCCTGAGAAACAAGATGAATGGGATTGATGTTGTGCTGATTCTGAGAAGGATGTGGGCACAGCAAGGTGGTGGCCAGGGCAGGTGAGGAGTTCACTTTTCAGTGAGCCTATTTATTATTGATAGCCTATTAGATAAGCTTATTGATAAGCGTATTAGAAATCCAAGTGGTTTCATCAAGTAGGGATTTCGATTCTGGAACTCAGAGGAAGAGTTCAGGCCAGAGAGGTGTCTGTGTACGTGGCCTTGGAATCATCAAGCCAGGGTCTATAAGGTTGGCCCATACAGGGGGGCCGGTACCTTGGTGGGGTGAGAGAGAGCATCAGAGGTCCAGGCTGATGCGGAGGATTCAGGAGGGATGACCGCTTGTACTTTCCCGCTCTTCCCTCATTCTGTGGCCGGACCACTCTGATCCACTGAAGAACACTGTGTGGGTTATGCGGACCTTGGGGCAGACTTCAAGGCTGGCTTGATGCCGTTCATTTGTATGTTCTTTGTCCTCTCTTCATTATCCCCAGAGGCTCATTCATTTCCATGAGGGACTCTGTGGGAATCCAATAGTTCAATTATATGGAGGATGAATCTGGGCAGAGAGCTTGCTTCACACATTAAGAAGCCCAGGCTGGCAACCACATTCAGAGCTTCCAGAGTCAGATTCCAATTATATAAACAGAAATGCCTGGAACAAGTTAATGAGAAACTGATTATTTAGCAGATTTGTTAGTCCCACTACGTGTCTATAAAATATGCTGAAGAATCCATGGAAAATGCAAGCATTTCTGGCAACACAGCAGGTGGAACCTCTCCTTCTGCAGATACAAAATGCTGAATAAATATAGATCTTTTTGAAAAATATAACTTCATTTGAAAGGAGACATATAAGTAAAATCCCACAAGGGCTACAAGTGAAGACAGTAGACCCTAGAGGAATATCAGACAACCGATGCCACACGGACACGGACTGGCCGTCTGAAACGCTAGGGGCTTCCCAGGTGGTAAAGAATCCACCTGCCAATGCAGGAGGCGTAAGAGACGCTGGTTCAATCCTTGGGCTGGGAAGATCCCCTGGAGTAGGAAATGGTAAGCCACTGCAGTGCTCTTGCCTGGGAAATCCCATGAACAGAGGAGCCTGGCGGGCTACAGCCCATGGGGTCGCAGAGCCGGACACGACTCAGCGACAGCACTGTGGAGGACCCAGGGATTGGCTTGTGACCTCCTGTGTGGACAGGAAATTTGGCTGCAGATGCTGTGACTCAGAAGACCTAGAACACACCCTTTCATAGTTTTCTACTGTAGACTGTGTTCAGTGGTGAGTGGAGGCGGGAGATATATCAGCAGGTGACACGTGTAAGGAAGGAAAAATAATTTTTCCACTACCTTTTGAAGTTCTTTCCTGAGACCCCCTATAATAACAGATTAACAAGAGAAAAGCAGAAATGAGGTTGAGGGTAATGAGTTAGTTAGGATATGACCAGGAAAAGCACAGAAAACAAGGGGTAAGTTGTCCTGCAGACTTGAAGTTGAGAGCTTTCTCTGTGGAAGAGAGTTTCTTCTGATTAGTTATCCTTCTGTTCCTGATACCTAGAGGGAAACACCCTTAACATGTAGATTCCCCATATAAATATACATTTCCTTCACAAAAGCATAATTTTTGCTTTTTTGAGACTCTCCTGGGTTGGCAGCCAGTCAAAATAATCAGTCCCCAACAATCTTTATTCCAAAGAGGCCTGTTCTGCTCCTCTTCACACATGTGGGCCAGGGGTGCAAATATTGCTGTGAGGATGAGGGGAGCAGAAAAAAATCAGGGTTGAAGATTGTCCATGAGCAAAACACTAGGCACTGATAAAAACAGCGAGACTGATCTTCAGACCAGGGCAGTGGGGGAGAGACCAGTGTAGAGGCCCCCAACTCCAGCTGAGAAGGAGGTGAGGGAGGTTTCTGAGGGGAGAAGAGGGACCAGAAAGGGGATGCGGACCCTGGAGAAGTGGAGGGCGGTAGAAGATGGGGGGGGTGGGTGGTGCTCTCTGTGGCTGGGCTCAGGGGCTGGTCAGGGGCCCTTTAGCAACTTTGCATTTTCTTGAGCAGAGACTCAGTGGACTAAGGGGGCTGGGGTGGCCTCGGGACAGCGTACAGGGGCAGCAGGGCTACGGATGGGTCAGTCTCAGCACAGTGCTCGGCGGCGCAACGCGCTCCCCGGCTGTTCCAGATCACAGATGGACACTTCATTTCATCACTTCAGTCGGTCAGTCGTGTCTGACTCTTTGCGACCCCATGAATTGCAGCACGCCAGGCCTCCCTGTCCATCACCATCTCACGGAGTTCACTCAGACTCTCGTCCATCGAGTCCGTGATGCCATCCAGCCATCTCATCCTCTGTCGTCCCCTTGTCCTCCCACCCCTAATCCCTCCCAGCATCAGAGTCTTTTCCAATGAGTCAACTCTTCGCATGAGGTGGGCAAAGTACTGGAGTTTCAGCTTCAGCATCATTCCCTTCAAAGAAATCCCAGGGCTGATCTCCTTCAGAATGGACTGGTGGATCTCCTTGCAGTCCAAGGGACTCTCAAGAGTCTTCTCCAACACCACAGTTCAAAAGCATCAATTCTTCAGTGCTCAGCCTTCTTCACAGTCCAACTCTCACATCCATGCATGACCACAGGAAAAACCATAGCCTTGACTAGACTGACATTAGTCGGCAAAGTAGTGTCTCTGCTTTTGAATATGCTATCTAAGTTGGTCATAACTTTTCTTCCAAGGAGTAAGCGTCTTCTAATTTCATGGCTGCAGTCACCATCTGCAGTGATTTTGGAGCCCCCCAAAATAAAGTCTGACACTGTTTCCACTGTTTCCCCATCTATTTCCCATGAAGTGATGGGACTGGATGCCATGATCTTCGTTTTCTGAATGTTGAGCTTTAAGCCAACTTTTTCACTCTCCTCTTTCACTTTCATCAAGAGGCTTTTTAGTTCTCTTCACTTTCTGCCATAAGGGTGGTGTCATCTGCATATCTGAGGTTATTGATATCTCTCCTGGCAATCTTGATTCCAGCTTGTGTTTCTTCCAGTCCAGTGTTTCTCATGATGTACTCTGAATATAAGTTAAATAAGCAGGGTGACAATATACAGCCTTGACGTATTCTTTTTCCTATTTGGAACCAGTCTGTTGTTCCATGTCCAGTTCTAACTGTTGCTTCCTGACCTGCATACAGATTTTTCAAGAGGCAGGTTAGATGGTCTGGTATTCCCATCTCTTTCAGAATTTTCCACAGTTTGTTGTGATCCACACAGTCAAAGGCTTTGGCATAGTCAATAAAGCAGAAATAGATGTTTTCTTGGAACTCTCTTGCTTTTTCCACGATCCAGCAGATGTTGGCAATTTGCTCTCTGGTTCCTCTGCCTTTTCTAAAACTACTTAGACGTGTGGAATTCTGGTGGAAGAAAGCTCAGACCACGTGATGATATTTTCACGAGTCAGAAATAAAGAAATCATTCCTAGAGATGATCAAACTGCACTGAAGGTGAGACTGCAATTCAAAATGATAGTAAACTCACAAGCTTGAGCAGAAAACAGAGAAACGACAGGTGACATTTAGGAGAAAAGATCTGAGACTCAACTATAACTGTAATTAAGGTTATAAAAGAATACAATGCACTCTTTTTTAAAATAAAAAAACAATACAATGTGTTCCTTTTCTTTTAGAAAAAGAATACAGTAAATAGTATGTGAATATATTGAAACTAAAGTAAAAAAAATAATTTTTTGGGAAACGTAAGTTTCCAAAATTGACTGAAGAAAAAATGTAAAGCCCTAAATAGCAATGTAAACTTTTTAAAAATAGAACTGGTGATGTAGCTTTTAAAAATCTGTTCACAAAAATAAGATTTCATTGTTTTCACAGGAAGGCTTCATCAGATTTCCCAGAAAGAGGCAGATCTTGTGTTTCTTTGAATAAGGGATAGGAAATTATCCCAATTTATAAAGAATTGAGAGGCCAGAAAAACTTGATAAAAGACAGTTTCTGTAACTCAATCTTATTTACGAACATAAATAAATTACTATATAAAATACCATCCAATGGGACTTCCCTGGTGGCTCATATGGTAAAGTGTCTGTCTACAATGCAGGAGACCCAGGTTCAAGCCCTGGGTTGGGAAGATGCCCTGGAGAAGGAAATGACAATCCACTCCAGTACTATTGCCTGGAAAATCCCATGGACAATTCTTTGGCATTGCATTTCTTTGAGATTAGAATGAAAACTGACCTTTTCCAGTCCTGTGGCCACTGCTGAGTTTTCTAAATTTGCTGGCATATTGAGTGCAACACTTTCACAGCATCATCTTTCAGGACTTGAAACAGCTCCACTGGAATTCCATCACCTCCACTAGCTTTGCTCGTAGTGATGCTTCTAAGGCCCACTTGACTTCACATTCCAAGATGTCTGGCTCTAGATGAGTGATCACATCATCATGATTATCTGGTCATGAAGATCTTTTTTGTATAGTTCTTCCGTGTATTCTTGCCACCTCTTCTTAATATGTTCTGCTTCTGTTAGGTCCAGACCATTTCTGTCCTTTATCGACCCCATCTTTGCATGAAATGTTCCCTTGGTATCTCTAATTTTCTTGAAGAGATCTCTAGTCTTTCCCATTCTGTTCTTTTCCTCTACTTCTTTGCATTGATCACTGAAGAAGGCTCTCTTATCTCTTCTTGCTATTCTTTGGAACTCTGCATTCAGATGCTTATATCTTTCATTTTCTCCTTTGCTTTGGCCTCTCTTCTTTTCACAGCTATTTGTAAGGCCTCCCCAGATAGTCATTTTGCTTTTTCGCATTTCTTTTCCATGGGGATGGTCTTGATCCCTTTCTCCTGTTCAATGTCACGAATCTCATTCCACAGTTCATCAGGCACTCTATCTATCAGATCTAGGCCCTTAAATCTATTTCTCACTTCCACTGTATAATCATAAGGGATTTGATTTAGGTCATACCTGAATGGTCTAGCAGTTTTCCCTACTTTCTTCAATTTAAGTCTGAATTTAACTCTCCACAAAAAAATTCTATAAATCCAAGTCTTAATCAGAATACAAAACGTCGTTAATTTTCTCTGATAATAATATAGAAAATCAATTAAACTTCAGACTGAAAAAAAACCACACCCAATATACAGTGAAAGCATACGTATGTTACTATGGGAAAATGACATCCATTTAAAAATTAATTTTAAATGTAACTATACAAAGGAATTTTCAAAATTCATTTATTTTTTTAATTGAAGTGTAGTTGATTTCCAATGTTGTGTTAGTTTCTGGTATATGGCAAAGTGACTCTGTTTTATATTCAGCATTCTTTTTCATATTCTTACCATTATGGTTTATTATAGCATATTGAACACAGTTCCCTGTGCCATACAGCAGGATGTTGTTGTTTATTTATGTAGTTTGTGTCTGGTAATCCCAAACTCCTAATTTAGCTCTCCTCCCTGCCTCTTTTCCATCTGGTAACCATAACACTGTTTTCTATGTCTGTGAGTCTGTCTCTGTTTTATAAATAAGTTCATCTGCATCTTATTTTATATTTCACATAAATGTGATATCATATGATATTTGTTTTTCTCTATATTACTTCACTTAGTATGATAATCTCTAGATCTATCCATATTATAGTTAATGGCATTAATTGATTCTTTTTTATGAGTGAGTAGTATTCCATTGTATATACATATATCACATTTTCTTTATCCATTCATCTGTTGATGAACATTTAGGTTGCTTACATGTCTTCGCTATTGTAAATAGTGCTGCATTTAACATTGGGGTACATGTACCTTTCTGAAGTATAGTTTTGCCTGGATGTGTGCCTAGGGGTCGGAGAAGGCAATGGCACCCCACTCCAGTACTCTTGCCTGGAAAATCCCATGAGCAGAGGAGCCTGGTAGACTAGGTCCATGGGGTCGCTAAGAGTCAGACACAACTGAGCAACTTCACTTTCACTTTTCACTTTCATGAACTGGAGAAGGAAATGGCAACCCACTCCAGTGGTCTTGCCTGGAGAACCCCAGGGACGGGGGAGTCTGGTGGGCTGCCGTCTATGGGGTCGCACAGAATCGAACACGACTGAAGTGACTTAGCAGCAGCAGCAGCTTGTGCAGGGGTGGGACTGCTGGATGATATGGCAACTCTATTTTAACTTTTGTAAGGAGCCTCCATAGTGCTGTATGAATTTACATCCCCACTAACAGTGTAAAGAGATCCCTTTTCTCCACACCCTTTCCAGCATTTGTTATTTGTAGAGTTTTTAGTGATGGTCATTCTGACTGGTGTGAGGTGGTACTTCATTGTAGTTTCAAATTGCATTTATTTTTTAATAACCTGAGAAACAATTTGAAAGTTGTAATCATAGTATTAAATATTAGGCTTTCAAATTAATTTATTTCTTGTTTTTTTCTCAAATTTCATAATGAAATTGCTATTCTTTGGATGTTACAGAAATGATAAGCTTGACTTTTGTTCCCATTGATCACTAAAACATACCTTTCATAATTTTATCTTAACTTTTATAAAGTGAAAAATTTATAGAAATTCAGCAAAACCAGAACTGTATATCATAGAGGTTGTTCCAAATTATATATACGTTTGATTTTAAGCAAAGTAATATAAAAAATAAGCCACTTTTATTAGAAAACAGTATACCAGTCAATTTTTACCATCTTTATTCAGTGAGCACTTTCATAGGAAGCCTTTCAAATTAATCCAAAGGAAAAACAACTCTTGGTTAATAAAGTAGAATTATCAAGTAGGACTAAAATGTCTACAAACAGAAGGTGAGCTACTGGGAACTGATGTCCAACTGTTAATCTCCTTTCTTTCCAGAGGGGGGAAAAAAAAGCATTTCCAGGAAGGTAGTATTTCCTTTCATATATACAGTAGTGGGTTAAAAGGGGTAGATGCATAACTGACTATCAGATATCAGGTGATATCTGGCTATAGACTATATTTAAAATGTAATTACTAAATACCATTAAATAAGCAAAAATAAGATTGTTATCAGAGTACTGACAAGAAGCAATGTCAATATTTTAGAGTCACTTGCTCCAGCACTGTAACATTTATAGTTCTAGTAAGAGAAAACAAATGGAGACAGTAAAGAAAGTATGACCACTAAAATGTAGTTTTGTTTGCCAATGTAGATAAGTATGAAAATCAGTAATAAATGTCCTATGGCATTCTGGCAGCAAAAGAGGTACATGGCTCAATCTGCTATTTATCTCTATTCACATTTTAAGGTACTTTTGCTCTCTTCTACTCCAAATTTCTTTCTTCTATCTCTTTTCTGTTTAACCCACTGCTATCTAAGATGAGTTTTTGAACTTAAGTAAAAGGGTTCTTTCCTCTTTTTAGGCATCATACTGAGGCAGCTTCAAACCAGTCTCAGACAACATTAAACCACTTATCAATCTGGTTCCCCAAACAAAATTTCATCACTAAATGCTATTTTGTTCAATTTAAACTTTGCTCCACAGCCTTTATGGTTGTCCTCCATTATTTCTTGGATTCTCATAAATTTCTTCTCCAAAAGGTTTCTCTACTTTGGCTAAAATTTGTCCTGTAAATATTGACTGCAAAACTGTAATATTTATCAGTAAAGCATCTGATATAAAAACTGCCCCTTCAAAGGATTATAGCCTACCAGAGTGACAAATAAGCATTATAAAATGTTCCACTTACTGATTATAATGCAAACACTTTCGAAGAACTGTAATGTAACTTTGTAGTTACTACTTGCCTAACTCTGTGTAAAAGATTTAAGATGCAACCTTTTACTTTATCCTCAAGGTAGATTACTTTTATTCCCTTTTTTAAAATAAGAAAAACTAAGACTGCTTAAGATCACACAACCAGTATATGATTGAAAAGAATTTGAAGCAATGTTTGACTCCAAGCCTACATTTTTAAGTTACAGGTTATAAAAGAAGAATGGCATGAACCCAACAGAAAAGGATTACCCTTTGATTTTACTGTGTTCATATCATCTTCTATGCCTTAGAATACTTCTTTCTTCCCTGCCTGATAGAACTTCTCTGAAATGTTCTTTTCCTTTAGCACTTATTCCAAATTCACCTCATGATGGCCTCCTCATTAATAATGCTTCATTCTCATTGCTCCCTTAGAGTCATTGTTTTATTTCTGAAATCAATTTATAAATTTGAACTAATTTGTAAATATACTTTGTAAGTAATATCAGAGGTGAATATCTTATGGCCTCAACTAAATATTAATACCCTTGGAGGCACTAGTTTCCAAGCACTAGGTACACTAGCTTCATTTTACACAGTGTAGTAGTTTACAAATGATGACTTATAAATCTTTTGGGAGTACAAATTAATAAAAAAGTAATATTACTAAGTAAAAAGCAGTACCATTATTTTCCAAATTGACTCTATTCTTTCGAGCAGTTGACAACAAAACATACATATGATCAAAAAAAGGCATTTAAGCAATTTTGAAGAAACACTAAGCAGTAACATGAAAGAAAACATACTATTTTATGAAGAAAAGAGCCCTAAATTTGAAGTAGCATCAATGATATATAGATAATTTTATCTATTCATATGTATAATTCATTTTAATTTTCCTATAAAATATTATCTAGTAACTAATAAGAAATCAACATATTATAGCCAAACAAGTAATAACATAGGTAAGCTCAATTAAATCCATGGGCATAAGTGAATATATGCATTCTATATTC
>SJYC01100138.1:0-39148 GCA_006408675.1 Madoqua kirkii
ATAAAATAGGCTAGAGATTTGTTTATTCTCACCAACAGGACATATACAAGCGAATGATATTGGCTATTTTAGAAAGTTATTAAACCTTTTGGTTTTTTATTTACATATTTCTTTCAATTTGTTATAATGACTATTGTATTTTAAACCAAAAGAAATTGTTAACTGAAAATAAATAGACTGTGAGTTTATTTGGGATCAGCAGAGACTTGCAAAACAGAGTCTGCAACCCTGGGGAGCCAAGGGCAAGTTCCCACATGGGGAGGAGGAGGCTTTTAAGGGAGGATAAAGGAAGGTGGGAAGACTTAGTAAACAGAATCCTCGGCTTCTCATTGGCTGAGTCTTTGACAGAAAAAAGGAGGGGTCTGTCTTTCTGTGCTTCAGGCTGTGGTGTCTGGGTGTGAGAGCGCCCCCTGCTGGCCTCCCAGCTCTATTTATTTGGGGTTTCTGTTTATTTATTTATTTTTACAAAAACAAAGCCTCTAAAAATAACATCATGACTAAGTTCCTTATACAAGACAGTAGAAGATCGTTAAATTGCTTTAGGAGAAAATACATGATTATCCATCCGTGGACATTCAGTGATAACATGAAGACATCAATAGAAGCCAAGAAAGGGACCTGTTAGGCATTTCATCTTCATTCTGGGTTTAACCAAAGTCTGGGATTCTGTTCCCACATTTATCCAATACAGCATTAAGTCATCAAATTTAATTTAGACAGACCATTTTACCCCAGTAACTAAAGGAGGACGTTTCAACTGGTAAAATTTTTAATTAAATTAGATAAATGTGTAGGTTGATGGCATTCATTAATATTTTTACACTGAAAGTAATGTCTTGCCAATGGCTTTTTTTCCAATTATATTTAAAAACTATGCTGAGGCATGCACAGAATTCATACATTTTTTTCTTGGAGTCAGGCAACATTTTTTCAGAATTTTGGGTGCCAAAAAATAATTTTATCTATGTGTGTATTCTAAAAAAGAAACCATTGTTTAGTTATAGATGTAGCTATAAGTAGGTCAACTTTCTCAGTTCGAAGTTCACACTACCTTTGTTCTGCCTGTGAACAAAATTTCAAAAGACATAAGAATGGGTGCAAAATTAATTGCTAAAGAATGTAGTCACTAGTGACTGGAAACTTTAGTCTTTGAAGTCTCAGTTACTTGGTTTGTGTGACATTAAAAACTGGCTTTATAGATGAAAATATGTGGCAGCTATTGAAGTGAATGGAGAACCTTAAAAAAATGACCCAGTGTTTTCAAATATATTTTAAACAAATTCCATAGAGATGTGAGGACTTTAAGAATTGCAACTGCAATATTCAAAGAGGGATATTTAAATAACCAGAGCTCTGTGAAACTCAGTGAACCATGCAAATGTTTCTCATACCACCTTATGTAATCAAACTTTATTAAGTTCAGACATTTTAGAATAATTGTTGAAAATTACCTCTATCAGAAAGATAGATACAAAAAAGAAAAAAAAAAACTAGTATTAAATACAAAGAAGCCAGTAATGACAGATAACCTCAGTTATGAGCTTGCCATACCAGGTGGGAGGATGGGCATCTCCAAGACACAGGAAGGACCTAGAGGGTCCTATCTTACTGGCTTAAAGTGAAGAGTCATCCTTCAAGTGAAGTGTTGCCTTGGAACCCTGAAGACTGGGCGTGGAAGTGGAGAGTTTAGGGTGTGGATCCTGACCACCCCATCAGAATAGGCCACCTGCACTTGGCCCAGCCGTGGGGGAATCACTGGCTTGTGTGTGTTCTTCAGTCAAAGTGGGGAAACTTGCATGAAAAAGGAGTTTTATCTGCTTCATTTCACTTCATTTGAAAAAGTATTTGACAAGGCTCATGGAAGATACAGAGTATGAGGCAATTTAAGATTTTAAAACTGATGCAATTTGAAAGAAAGGAGGAAAAAAAAATAAATCCAGTAGCAAAGTTGGGACCCCCCAGTGCTTTCTGAAGGTCATATACACTTATTAGCGACAGAATACACGTTTTGTTTTGCATTTACCAATAGCCAAGGGGGAGAAATCTAATACCTTCCATAATCCATGGTGTTAATAATGTAAATAAAATGGATTGCTTGCAGAGGGGCATATCAATTTCTTTTCTTTTCTTTCTTTCTTTTTTTTTTGAGGCCCCAGAGAAATTTTCCCATTAAGTTCTTGGGATATAACATAATAAAAAACGTCTTGGAACTCCTTGCAGGAAATGCAAGCATAAAGTTTGAAAATCTGCTTACCACCTTCTCTGTCTGTGATGGGAAGGTGCCAAACAGCTCAGTGGAAGCAGATCCAGGAGAAGCTGTCTCTCCAGGCAGATAAGCAAATCTCAGATGGTCTGGATAATCTGAGTATTACTTTACAGCAGCGGTGAGCTGCAGCCAGGGGGTCCCAAAGGTGCTCTTCCATGCAGGCCAGCCTGCTGATGGGCGGTGGGAGGCAGAGTCAGGGGCTGTGTCTCTGGCTGGTGCCAGGAACACAGAACCAGGAGAGGTGAGTTGCCCTTCGGATGTGAGACATTTTCATCCAGGACTCCTGAAGGGTCTTATGTTAAAGATTTGCAATCAGATTTACCTATAATCTCTTCTTTAAATAATGCCTTTTGGCAGATGAGTGCTCCGTTTCATTTCCTAGGAAAACTGTTTGGACTTTTCATGGGGTCTGGCTTTTGGCAGAGGCATGTGAGCCAGGACAGGATTTGAGCAGACTCCTGTCTCTCCAGGTCTTATCCGTGGAGAAAAAGATGGGATCCCTAGCTGGGATCCTTGCAGAGGCTGGGGGAGCAGGGACTCTTACCATTCATCGGGGGTGGGGAGCCCTCCAGGGCCTTCCTCCTAGAAATTGCCTGTGGTTTCTGTCTACTTTTGGAGGACAGGGCAGCAGGGTGTGATCAAAGTCCTGCAGGAGAGATTAACCGACATGACCAACATCCTCGTAAAGTTAGGATGGTCATGAAAATAACTGTAATTTATATTTCAAGACCCAAAATTTTCCAGGATTGTCTGTGAATTTTTAATATATTGTTTAAGCCTCACAGTGACTCTATGAAATAAATATAATGTACATTTTACAAATCAAAAAACAAGGCTTATCAGTGGTATATAAGGTGCCCCATGTCACACAACTATTAAGGATTGCTAGGGACTGAAAAATTTCCCTTTGCAATGCTGTGTTGAAGCCCTCATCCCCAATATGATGGTGGTTGAAGATGGCCTGTGAGGGGTGGTAAGGCTTAAATAGGTCATGCAGAGGACCTTAATCAAATTAGGGTCCTTATAAGAAAAGGAAAGGACACCAACACCCGCTTTGCGCCACATTCGGACACAAGGAGAAGGAGGCGTCTGCAGCCCAGGGCCCCCTCAGAAGCAGAATCACCAGCCCCTGACCCCTTACCTCTTAGAACTCTGAGGAGCACACTTCTGTGGTTTAAAGCTCCCAGCCTGTGTGTTTTGGTATGGCCCCTTGAGATAAGTAAGGCAGGATGCAGAGGCAGAACATGGACACAGCCCGTGTGTGTCCTGAGGTCCTCGTTGCTGCTGGGATCCCGCTGGGCAGTGGTGCCCCCTTGCCATGAGCGACACCCTGTTACCTGCAAGGCTCTGTCCCACACACTCTAATACCTCAGCACTGAGGGTCATCCAGGCTTCGCTTGTTCCAAAATGTCTAGAGTCCCTTCAGAATTATCTGCACTGAACTGTGCTTCACAGTCTTGTGGACTGGAGTGGAGAGAAGCCTGGGGCTTATCACAGAGGAGAGCTGGGGAGGCTGGCGCCCTCAGTAAAGGCAGGGCTGGGGTGTGGAAACTCGGCCTGCTTTCCTTTCCTGAGATCAAAGTCCCCACGTGTGGCCCAGGTGAAAGGTCCAGGACCAGGTCTGTTGGACCAGTGCAGCTGGGAGCCCCAAAATGGTTGAAAACATTGCGAGGTTGAAACCACACGACCCAGACTAGGACCTGAACCTACTGTCTTTTCATTGAGACCACACATCTGGCCTCGGGTCTTAACGAAGCTCAGGCTCTCAGTGTGTCATTGCAGAAAGAATTCAGTGAGACACCAAGTGATAGGTAAAAAGTGAATTTATTTACAGAGAAATCCACTCCACGGACAGAGTGTGGGCCACTGCAGAAGGCGAGAGGCCCTTGAATATAGGGCGATTAGTTTTTACGGGCTGGTAATTTCATAGGCTAACGAGTGGTAGGATTATTCCAACTGGTCTGGAGAAGGGGCAGAGCCTTTCAGGAGCTGGCCACTGCCCACTCTTTGGCCTTTCGTGGTCAGCCTGGGAGCTGTCACGGTGCCTACAGGTGGGTCGTCTAGTGGATGTGTTACAGCAAACGTGTCAGGAGGCTCAAGGTCCACCGGAAGCCGGAACTTCCGTCCTCGTGGACCTAGTCGGTTCTCACCGATTTTTGTCGTGTCCTCGATGGCTGGGCATCCTTTTAAAGGCGGTGCCCTGCCCCCTTCCCTCCTGTTTTAAGCTGGGAGAGCTGCCTACAGAAAGAAGAATCTTTTGACAGAGGAAGAATCTTCTGATGGGAGCCCAGGTTGAACGCTGGGGTTGGAACCACGTTGCTAATCGTGAGATCCCATGTTTCAAGAACCTAACGTTAGAAGTATTCAAAACAGATGTAGTGTGGTGGCTTCTAACTAAGATTTTCTTGATGATTTCCCTACATGAGTGATTCCAAGTTGTGTCTTCCTAAGGCCAAGGCCGTGGTGAGTCCCCTGGAGTGGGCGTCATGCTTTTCTTTGGGAGATGGACACGGGGGCATTTCTCTCCCCTGGTAAGGGGCCACTCAGCCCACAGGCCTGCCCTGAAGTCTGGCCTCTCCTCCCTGCCACCTTTTCTCCCCACAAGGACAGGCTGCCTGAGAAGAACCCAGGTCCTTGGGTTGAAGGTAGAGTCTATCTTGAAAGCTGTTCTATTCCCTAAGCCAGCGTGTAGATAAATACACATTTCTTTGTATGCCAAATGCAAGCCATTAGAATCCTCGTCGTGTCCTAGAGCTTTGGAGAACATGGAGAGGGGCAGCCAGCACTGAGTGCAGGGGGCAGCAGCGCAGTGTCCTAGGCGTGGTAGAGGGCACACCAGCGGCGTCAGCACTACAGCTCCCGTGGAGCGCCTGCTTGGCGGGGACTCCATGCCATGCCTTGTCAGGACCTGACTGTGCCCACCCGTTTCTTCCTGGACTGATCTGCTGCTTCAGTCAGGGTCCCCGGCTGTATGAAGAAGTCTAGCGTGGGAGGGGTGCTACGGGTCACTGAGTACAGACCAGGGTGTCAGGCACCCAAGTCAATAATCACTTGGGGAATTCCTTTGCTTTTATTTCTTTTGGAAAGAGAAGATATATTGATAACATTGTGGAACATAAGTTCATGTGCCTGACACACAGAGAGGCTAAACAAATGGAAACGTCAGTCAGTTTGGAGCAAAGAAGGCTTTATGCAAGGCTGAGCAAGAAAAGTGGGTGGCTCACGCTCAAAAGACCCAAACTCCTGGAGGGGCTTCAGGGAGGAGCTTTTAAAGGCAGACTGAGGTGAGGGCTGCAAGGCGCGTGGCTGTCTTCAGATCGGTTGGGGGTGAGGTCAGAGGGCAGTGCTCGGGTGCGGGACCTCAGCCTGAAGCCACCGTCCGGCACTGGGGCAGGGGCCTTGGCTCCTGCAGAAGAACTCAGAG
Organism: Madoqua kirkii; assembly: GCA_006408675.1. Lineage (NCBI taxonomy): Eukaryota > Metazoa > Chordata > Mammalia > Artiodactyla > Bovidae > Madoqua > Madoqua kirkii. The sequence goes on from SJYC01100138.1 coordinate 5,691, forward strand.
AGATTGTTATGTTCAACTTCTCCAATTTCTTTCCTTGCTTGACTGCTTTTCCTGTCCCTGCGTCCCCTCGCCTCCCTAATTAGCACCTGTTTGCATCTCCTCTTTGGAACTCAGGGCAGGCCTCAGAGACTAAAGTCTTTTTCAACAAACAAGAAAAAGGAACAAAGGGGCTTTTGTGCCCAGAAGGGCCCCACACGTCCTGCCTGCTGTCAACATTAGTATTTTTTCTTCCCAAATATGAAAGAAACTCGCTTCAGGGGCGGTTCAAGAACTTTACATACAATAAGCTGCTTATTCTGCTTATTCACTGTTTCACTGTGGTTTTTTTTTTTTTCTTTTTCAAACTTTTTATTTTGTATAGGGTATAGTCAATTAACAGTGTGATAGTTTCAGATCAACAGCAAAGGGACTTAGCCATATATATGCATGTATCCATTCCCCTCCAAACTCCCTTCGCATCCCAGCTGCCACATAACATTAAGCAGACTTCCCCGTGCTACACGGTCGGTCCTTGTTGGTTATCAGTTTTAAATATAGCGGTGTGTACATGTCCCTCCCAAACCCCTTAGCTACCCCTTCACCCCATCTTCCTCCCAGCAGCCATAAGCTTGTTCTGCACGTCTGTCAGTCTCTTTCTGTTCTGTAAGCTCATCTGCATCATTTCGTTATAGGTTCCACACATTTCCCCTTCTCTGTCTGACTGCCTTCACCCTATGACAATCTCTGGGGTCAGTCATGTTGCTGAAAAGGCATTATTTCACTCTTTTTAACGACTGTGTAATAATCCACTGTGTGTATGTACCACGTCTTCTTTATCCGTTCCCTGCCGGTGGACACTGAGGCTGCTCCCCTGTCTTGGCTATTGTGAGCAGTGCTGCAGTGAGCACCGGGTGCCCTTCTGGAAGACTGTCCTGAATTTCCAGTCGTGGCTCCAGGGGCCCGCAGGTTCCTGGTGAGTCATGCCCCTTTCGTCCTCGCTCGGCTTCTCTTGTCGTCTCCCTAACCCTGAGTCAGTGGGTAACCCGACCCAAGCGTGAGCCTCTGGTCAGCACTGCCACTGGTCACTGGGACTGAGCTGATGGCACCAGGGATGGGGAAAGGACAGACTGAAAGGGCGTCAGCAGAGGGAGAAGAAACGCTTTCTTCCTGAGTGGATCCCCTATAAAGAGGAGAGTGGAGATACTTGGTTTGATTTGGAAGCCTGGAGGAGGGTGTGTTGGTTTTCCTGTCCCTGTGATGAGACATAAGACACAGGAGCAAAGCTGTCTGGCCCAGGAGGGGTTCCAGAGAGAGTGGCTTTTGTGTGGCAGCCTCAGGGCACAAGAGCAGGGACAGTTCCCCACTGGCCTGAGAATAAACCAAGGCTGAGGCTTTGTTGTGGACACTAGCCTTTGCTGAGACAGTCTGAGATGTTTACACAGCATTTGTGTTAAGAGAATCTGGCAAAAGCAGTAAGCATAGAACTGGAGGCAAGCAAAAGTAAAAGGCTTCAGAGCGGGGAGCAGAAATTAAAGTGTTGGCGAGTTTAAGGAAGGGCTCGCTGCTCGAGATGTGAGGTCCTCCCTTGACACAGCTGCAGGCATCTTTGCCTCGGAAGCTCACGCCGCCTCTCGAACATGTCAGGGTGACTGGAGACCGCAGAACAGGTCACACGCTTTGAGAACAGGTTTGGGTGTGGAGTTGTTTCCGTCAGACATTCTGGCAAGAGAGGGGGTTATGGGCCCACAGGAAAGGGGGTCTCTTCCAGGACCCGAGTGTGGGCTCTGACCTCGGGAATGGATTGTCTGAGGAGACACACATGATGAGAAACCAGAGGCTTGATGGGAAGGGGTGCCCAGGTGGAGAGAGGGAGGGGAAGGGAACCCAGGAGAACTGCTCTGCGACATAGCCCACGGTCTCAGATTCTGTGGGGATGGGACTAGTTTCCAGGCTGTCTCTGGACAGTCATCTTATTTGGCCCATAAGTCCACCTCAGGGTCCTTCCTGGTATGGTGGTGTGTGCCTCTCTCAGCCAAGATGGATTCCAGTGCAAAGGATTCCAGGGGGTTGGCAGGCATGTAATGGGCTAGATGGATTCCAGTGCAAAGGATTCTGGGGGGTTGGCAGGCATGTAATGGGCTAGATGGATCCCAGTGCAAAGGATTCTGGGGGGTTGGCAGGCATGTAATGGGCTAGATGGATCCCAGTGCAAAGGATTCTGGGGGATTGGCAGGCATGTTATGGGCTAGATGGATTCCAGTGCAAAGGACTGTGGGGGGTTGGCAGGCATGTTATGGGCTAGATGGATCCCAGTGCAAAGGATTCTGGGGGGTTGGCAGGCATGTTATGGGCTAACATGCACAGCAGTGTTTCCTCCCTGCCTTCTGCCCCTCCTGCATACTTCCAGTTACTTCTTACCATCAGCACTGTGTTCCATATCGGGACTTCCTATTGTCAGACAACTCTGCCAAGTTGGCATCATCGTGCCTGGCCAAGATGGGCAGGATTAGTCGACGGTTCCCTGCGAAGGCTGTGGTGCAGACTGACTCAGAGAGGTCTGTTTTTCTCGTAATCCCTGTTCCCATTCACTGTTCTCGTCCGTGTGTCCGACAATGTGTCAGTCTATGGAGACATGTTTCAGAGAGCCCCCTTTCTGCAGGAGATCATGTTCGCCTATTACGGTCTCTGAGCCTGCAGAGCGTGTGTGTACGGCCTCTTTCCTCATTGGTTCTGAGCGATCACCAGACACATTTTACATTCTACTTGTTGAGGAAGATTAATTAGTCAATCCAAGACATGGAAAATTTTATTTGAGACAAATTTGAGGGTTATAGCCCAGGAAGAGCATCTCAGAAAATTCTGAGAGCTGTTCCGTCCATTGGAAGTATAGACACAGTTATATAACTTTTAGAGAGAGGGGGCTCAACATCTAATTACAGATTATTGACAGTTCACATGATCCAGATCTCAGCATCATCGTGGTGGGTCACGTGACCCCTTACACGATCAAGAAGCAATGTTGTGTCACGCAGTTGTCCTGTCGCCACGTGGAGAATGCTGCTGCGTTCCAGCAGGTGTTCCTGCCTGTGCGGAACTTCGGTGGATGCATGATTGCAGGCACGCAGTGCACACTGATGCGGAGACAGGGGGCCAAAGGGCAGAGAAAAACGTTTGTATTTACATTTTTCTTGTCTGGCTATAAAATATGAATTTTCTGTCACGTGCTTCATAGACAATGTGCAGCTCTCATGAGGAGAACTTTTTAACCCCTTTTAAGTGCTGCTGGTAGCATTATACTCAATAAATACATGATAAATGTAGTGTACAGACAGAATGAAAAAAGTGGCTGTTGCAACACCACAGCTTATATGAGAACAGATCATTCAGGAAACAAAAAAATCTAAAAATAGCTGACCCATCCACTCTAGCTCAGTTAGAGTAAGAAAGAAAACAAGTGCACTGTAACTGTCATTTTTAAGTGGGTGCCTGTGACCATTTAAACTCTACAGTAGTTTAAACAATATAAAGAAAACCCTAAAACTTTAGAGCTGACATGAGAACAAAATAGGGGTTAGGATACTAATGTTGGAAAAGGCCACCTCCATGACATGACAGTCTTGTCTGTAGGACCCTTCCTTAAACAGATAACCCAATAATCATGTAGCAGTGATGCCTAAATCTCAGCCTCTGCACTGGCGCCAAGTCAGATCTTAGAGACAGCGTTTTGGGTGAAATAGAAAAGAATAGATTTGTTGCTTTGCCGCTTTGCCAAACAAAGCGGGACAGAGCAGGCTCCAGCCCCATAAACTGTAGGTCCCGACCCAGGAGATTTGGTGAGGAGTTTTACAGCTGGGCTGTAAAGGATTCAAGGGCTGGGCTGCTTCTGAGGATCGGGGTGTGTGCCGGGCCTGCACGCCTGTAACCTGGCTTCCCAAGGTTGTCAGACTCTGATCTTCTCAGGAGTGGAGAATGCTGACATCTCGCATTTATTGAGGGGTTTAGTGCTGTTGTTGTTGTGCACTCACTAAGTTGTGTTCCACTCTTTGTGACCCCCATAGACTGCAGCCCGCCAGGCTCCTCTGTCCATGGGATTCTCCAGGCAAGAATGCTGGAGTGGGTTGCCATTTCCTGCTCCCGGGGAATCTTCCCCACCCAGGGATCAAACCTGCGTCTCCTGCATTCCAGGCACATTATTTTAGCCGTTTATATTCATTAATGAGCATATAATTCATTGAGTCATGTGGTATAGAGATGGCCCAGGGAAGGATTTACAGGAAGGTTTCAGAAGCATGTCTGAGTCAGCTGACTCCACTGTAGCAAAGCCACCAACCCAATGGGCTTCTTCCTTGGTGCAGAGAGAATGGGGCCTTAGGAATGAAGCAAGACACCCAGATGGAACACTGGGGGTTCTGAGTTGCTTTAAAGGTGGAGCGATGAGCAAGACTGCCCTCAGAGGACTCTTACTCCATCCTCCTCCACAGCCGGGGCTTCCCTGGGAGCACCAGGAACCCTCTTCCCTCTGGCCCAGACCCGGAAATCTTCATGGACTTTCTCCCTTTTCTTCCTGGTACCCACAGCTGCCCCTCATCCAGTTAGCCCCACGTGTTGAATTTCCTGCCTCCTCCACGTCTCTGCATCTCTCCTCTCTTCTCCACTTGTCAAACCCGATTACTCTGACCACGCGTCTCCTTTTCCTGTTCACCTGCTGCAGGACCCACAGGACCCACACGTCTAAGCTGAGACGTGACCTCACCCCTGCCCCTTACAAGCCTTTCCTACTTTGGGCAGCCTCGGATGGACAGTCACGCACGGGGGCTTCTCGCTTCTGTGCTTGAGCTCTGCCTCCCTGTTCCCCAGGGAATATTCTGACATCTGGAAAACAGCTAGATTCTCCCTCACCTCTGTCTCTGCACCTGCCCTTCCCCACGTCTGGAACGCCCTTCCCCTCCTTGCTCATTTGGATGAGGTCCTGCAGAATGCAGAAAGCCTGGGGGTCTACGACAGACCACTCTCTCCCTGTATGCTGATCAGGCTGTGTTGCTAGAGCTGCCTCACTCACTCCCTGCACTGGGCCATGAGCACCACACAGACTTCGTCTTGTACCCATGGTGCCCAGAGGTCCTGACACATTATCCTCCCCCACCGCATGTGTCGAATGAATTCACAATTTCGTAACATGCGAAGGAGCACGTTTTCCCTTCTCGTGTACAGATGCGTATGTAAATTTCCCCAAGCATCCCTTGACAGCCAGGAAAGTAGGTTTCTTAGTCATGCTGACACCTTGGCAGTTTTACCTGGATGAGGTAAAATATTAGGATACAAATATCTGATTGTTTTTCTTTGAAGGAATAATTAGCAGTTTGACAGATTGCATACGTGAATTATTCAGTGTGAGGCTGTGAATTTCCTACATGCAGAATTTAACTCTCTAGCTTACAGGGAGCAGAAGGTCTGTGTTAGAGACGTTGGATGTCTTTGAAAATGTTGGTTTATTATTCCCAAAATGCTTCAAAAAAACAGAAGATGTAGAGATGACCTTGTTAAAAGAGCAGATGAAAAGTATAAGTCACCGCCAGGAAATAAGAGTCTTCTGTGGGACGCAGTGTTAAGAAAGAAGAAAAAGGTAATTTGCTAACTTAATGACTGATTAGGCTCTAAGTTCCATCTGTGATTAGTATCAGCTACGTAAGCTTTCACAGTGGACGTATTAACTGTCAGACCCGGTTTTTCCTATTGAACTTGGCATCACAGCGTTGCCTGTGTTGTAACGTTTTAGAGGTTCACACGGTGAGTGAGACCTGGGTGGTGTTCCATGTATGCCAGCCCTGGGCCAGACCCGTGACCCCATGGTGGGCATGGGCTTCACTATGTCAGTTTTGCAACTATTGGGATGGTAAGGCCAGCAGATCAGCCGCTGACTGCTAGTCACAAGAGAGCCTGAAATGTAGATTCCCAGGAGGAAGGAGCATGAGTGCCACAGGGGCCGGTGCCGGGGTTACTCGGGGGGCCGAGGGGCCAGGAGCTGTGGGCCAGAGGCTTGATGCTGCTGTCTGGTCTCCTGGGGAATAGCGAGGCTTACAACTGACACTTTGAATCATTTCAGGGCTGGGGCACAGGCGACCCCTGGTTGTCTGGTACTCAGTCCTGGGGGGATTAGGGCAGGGGGCTGGTTGTCCTGAGTGGTGGTCCGTAGGGCAGGTGGTGCAGACCAGGGCTCTGAATGGGTGTACATGTGTATATGTACATCCCTGCATACTCAGTCACTTCAGTCATGTCTAACTCTTTACAACTCTATGGACAGGCTTCTCTGTCCGTGAGATTCTCCAGGCAAGGCTCCTGGAGCGGGTTGCCATGCCTTCATCCAGGGGATCTTCTTGACCCAAGGATTAAACTCACATCTCCTGCAATTGCAGGTGGATTGGACATGAGTTTGAGCAAACTCCAGGAGAGGATGGAGGACAGGGAAGCCTGGTGCACTGCAGTCCATGGGGGTCACAAACAATGGGATACGACTTAGCAGCTGAACAACAGCAACCCGAAGTCAAAGCCTCAGAACACAGGAGATCAAGACAGGCTGATGGAACAGCCTTTCCCACAGCCCTCTTCTCGGAGGGGGTACCAGCCTGGGTCAGTCTCTAGGGAGAAATCCCACAGGCATCTCTTTGGGATGCTGAATGCCCTGCATCGCCCTGGACCATGTTGGATGGGAAAGCCGGAAAGTGAAAGGGTCCTGCAGTCGCTCACCATACTCTTACGTGTGGTGTGAGCCTCTTGGGGATGCAGTGGGCATGGCACGGTCACCCACCCACGACCTGGACCCGCCCTGGAGGGTCACCCAAGGCCGTGCCACGAGGAGCTGGTACAGAGCCCAGGTACCCTTCCGCGTCTGGTGCCCAGGGGCTCTCGTCTTTCAGGGCCGCCCTCTGTCTCCATTCCGGGTATCCTGCACCTGCGTGTATTCTGAAGGACCCGAACTGGAAGGCTGTGGCAGGCTGCCCACAGGGGGGACCCCCGGGACCCGGTGGCTGTGGACCACGTGATGCTGATGGAGTTAAAGGGCTTGGCTCTGCCCAACCTGTCAGGGAGATGGTTTCTTTCCATCTTTACATCATTATTTTAAACTGAGGGGCAGGAGGGCTGAAACCCATACCCAGGGAGAACGATATTCTGTGGTGTTCCTGTTTCTGTGGCTTTTTGATTTTCATCTAAATTTGGAGATCTTGGAGATGATGGATCTGGGTTGAGGGCAAAGAGGTGGAGGGTAGCGGGAGAGGGGCGGGGCGGCTCTCCCTCCTCTAAACAAGGGTAAGGGGGAGAACGTTTCTGTCTTAACTTCCTCCAGAGCCTGGGCCAGCATAGGCCTTGGAGACTTGGGCTTCCTCCCCACCTGCCCTAGATGATCTCTTCGCGCCCCGAACCCGCAAACAGAACGAGTTAGTTAGGGGACGACCTAGACAGCGACGCCATCTGCTGGCAGCATCCTTGAACTGCATGCGCAGACAAGCGCCTGCGGAGGGCGGCCCTTTGATGACTCAAGTTACAATGAACAAGCTGGCGGTGGGGGAGAGGCGGTCATTCGACTTCCATAAAAGTCCATCCTACTACACACCTCCAACCCAACCCTCTTCTCATTCCTCTTCACACTGAAAACACCCACAGTGACGAAGACCAAAGCAAAAGCCACAGGAATTCAAAGCGGGGTGAGCGGTGCCGGGGGGAGTCTCTGAGTGAGGACGGTCCCCAGGGATGGCTGTGCTGTGCTGTGTGCCCGGGATCCCCTAGAAGCAGGGAGCAAGCCCAGAAACCCCGGGTCCCCCTGCTGGGTGGGGGGCCCAGGCTCTGCGGAGCAGGCCTCCCAGGCGGCTGCAGGATGGTGGCTGATGGCCAGCACCGTGAAGGTGTCCACCTCGTCTTTCCCAGGGCCTGTGGGATCTGCGAGAAGGGGCCTTGGCCTGGGTAGAGGGCCTGCGGCTGATCTGCTCTGCCTCTTGGGAGAAGACTGCGACTCCAGACTTGAGTCTCGTGTCCGCCATTCCAGGGATGCAGTGGGATAAACCAGGTGCGAACATTTCCTGTTGGCGGTAGCACCCGATCCTTTGGATAAGGCTAAATGAGAGGATTTACATAAAGGACATTCACTTTTCTACCTGTCGCTTCCTGTATCTCTAGCATGAGCCAAGCATGTGCTCAGTACTCTAACTGGGTCACATCTGTCACAGCGCTGAATGAGAGAGCTGTTGCCATCCACACTTGTTCAGATGAGGAAGCTGAAGCTCAGAAAGCTGATTTGTCCGTGACTGGCATTGGAGACTACCTGGTTCAGGGTCAGGGAAGGAATTCATTGTCTCAAGAGAAATGGGACATGCTGTAGAGACACGAGACCAGGTACAAGGTCCTATTTGTTTGGGAGAGATGAGTTCTCAGCTTTCATATTTTAAAACAAAAATGACTGTGGTCCTCAGTAAAGCTGGGAAAACAGAAATCAATGAGATGATGGTGTGAAAAGCTTGCTCACATCTGGTTCTTACTAGAATAAAGGGTGTGTCTCATAGTTCCAAAAGGCATCGCTTTCTTTTTGGCATGTTATTGACTTTGAAGTTAGGATTTTTCACAATCATTGATTAAAGGGGTTGGTAACAGTCTCCGGACAGTCCGTTTTCTCTCTTAGCGATATTTCAGGATCCTTCTCATCATCCCTGACAGCTTGGATTAATCAGACACTGCATCGCTAGTGGTGGGGTACATGTACTTGACAGGGAGCCGGCTACTGCATCTGAATGGGAATTCACCTTTCACGGGTTGAGGGTTCAGTTTCATTGGTCCAGGAGTGAAAGAGAGTAGGGGTCCAGGAGAGGTGATAACAGGAGGCCAGTCAAGATGGTGTGAGGGAAAAGCTGGAATTGTAGGCTTTAGGAAGATAGGGTCCAGCTGGAGCTGGGGCAAGAGAAGACTCAAGCCAGTGAGGAACAGCCCTGCAGTTTACCCAGGCTCTGCTTTGTGTGGGTGTGTAAGGCTGCCTTTCAGGGCTGGCGCCCCTTCCATTCCCACAAACACCCTTCTCAGAACTTTCTAGCTCGTCCTCCTATTAGATCAGTCTGTGCCTGGGACAGCTGCTGTCCGCAGACTTGATTTCTTTTATGAGAGTGAAATTGATTACCAACAGACATTCTGCCCTTCCCCATCAATAAAGCTATCTGGCCCTAATAATGTGATTTGCTTTTTTTTTTTTTTTTTTAACTTGAAGGGTTTTTTGTTGTTCTTTTGCGGGAACAAAAGGAGAGTGTATTTATTCATTCATACAGCTCATTCAGCAAATATTTATTCTAAGACTCCCACTCTAGACACAAGGGTAGATTGATCAATGATGAGTTCCAGGCAGATGACTTCCCTGCTCTCCTGGGCCTTCTATTCAGAAAAGGGTGTTTGATAGGATGGGAATGCAGAAAGGAGATGAGAGACTGATTAACAAGTAAATAAGTCACAGTGAAGCTACTCAAGTCCTTTGTCTATTTTTTATAATTAGGTTGTTTGTCTTTTATAGCTGAATTATAGGGATTCTTTATATTCTGGATATTAAGCCATTGTCAGATATACAGTTTTCAAATATTTTCTCCCATTCTGTGGGTTGTCTTTGCATTGTCTGGAGAAAATGTCCTTTGATGGACAAAAGTTCTTACTTCGGATGAAATCCAACTCATGTGTTTGCTGTTGTTGCTTTGTCTTTGTGGTCTAACTAAGAATCCATTGCCAAGTTTGAGGCCATGAAGACGTACTTGCTTTCTTCTATGAGTTTTATGGGTTTGCTGTTATATTTAGGTCAAAGTCCATTTACAGTTCATTTTTGTATATTGTGTGAGGTAGGATTTCAACTTCATTATTTTGCATGCAGTTGCCTGCTTTTCCCAATGCCATTTGTTGAAGCCTGTTCATGTTATTGAATAGACTTGGCATCCTTGTCAAAAATCAGGGGCTTCCCTGGTGGCTCAGACCTGCCACATGCGGGAATTGTGGATTTCTGAAAAAGAATCTCCCGGCAATGTGGGAGACTCAGATTTGATCCCTGGGTTGGGAAGATCCCTCGGAAAAGGGAATGGCTACCCACTCCAGTATACTTGTCTGAAGAAGTCCATGGACAGAGGAGCCTGGTGGGCTATAGTCCATGGGGTCACAAAGAGTTGGAGACAACTGAGAGACTAACACTTTTCACTTTTTCAAAAATCAGTGGCCATAGATGTCTGGGTCTCTTTTAGGACTCTCAATTTTGTTTCATTATTTTTTGTTCTCCACACTGTTTTGACTACTATAGCTTTGTATTAAGTTCAAAAATTGGGAAGTGAGGATTTATGAAATTTTTTTTTAAGATTATCATGGCTAATTGAGACCTCTTACAATTCCATAGGAATTTAAGGTTTGGCTTTGTATCTCTATTTTTTAAAAAGTTGGTGGTGGAATTTTGAAGGAATTGTATGAATCTGTGGATTATTTTGAGTAGTATTGCCATCTTAGCAATATTGTCTTCTAAACCATGAACATGGGATTTTTTCTGTTGATTTGTAGCCTCCTGAGTTTCTTTCAGCAATGTTTTATAGCTTTCAGTCAACAGGTTTTTTACCTCATCATTGAATTTATCCCTAGACATTTTCTTCTTTTAGATGCCATTTTAAAGAGAATTGCTAACTGACATTTCTTTTGGATTATTTGCTGGTGTATAGAAATACAAATGATTTTTGTGTGTCCATCTTGTAACCTGCAACTTTGCTGAGTTCAGTTGTTAACTCTAGCAGCTCTCTTGTGGATTCTCCAGGATTTCCTATGTTATCTGAGAATTCGTTGTCGTTCAGTCTCTCAGCGTGCCCGACCCTTTGTGACCCCATGGACTGCAGCACGCCAGGCTTCCTTGTCCTTCACCATCTCCTGGAGTTTGCTTAAACCCATGTCCCTTGAATCAGTGATGCCGTCCAACCATCTCACCCTCTGCCGTCCCCTTCTCCTCCCGCCTTGGATCTTTCCCAGCATCGGGGGCAGAACAGAGATAGGAAAACAGTCGCTGCAGACTGGCTCAGTCTGTGCTGGAGCCCTCCTTCAGTCCTTAGCGAGGCTTCTGCTGAGCGTAAGGATCAGCCTGCAGTGGAAGCTTAGAGCCCCTTTAGGAGCTGACCGTGTGTCTTGCTCTGGGCTTCTTCATGGTTTTCCAGAGCTCCCGTAAGCACGGGCCCTTTGATTGACCGAGCATCACGTGGACGCTTCGCAGGCCCGTCCTCGCGCGCCCCGGTGGCCTGTCGCGTTCGATCCCGCAGAGGCTCATCAGCAGTCCCTGTCTCTTATACACATCTACAGCTCTCTCATTCAGCGCTGTGACAGATGTGACCCAGTTAAGCCCCTTTAGGAGCTGACCGTGTGTCTTGCTCTGGGCTTCTTCATGGTTTTCCAGAGCTCCCGTAAGCACGGGCCCTTTGATTGACCGAGCATCACGTGGACGCTTCGCAGGCCCGTCCTCGCGCGCCCCGGTGGCCTGTCGCGTTCGATCCCGCAGAGGCTCATCAGCAGTCCTGAGCTGCCTCTGTGGCTGCGGGTTGTTCGTGCTCTTACAGCATCTGCTGCTTTTCTGCCCTAGTGAGTTATGAGTGAGCAGACGCAGGGACCCTGTGTGGCTCCTTCGTGGCGCCCCAGACAGCTTCAAACAGACACGCACGACCCTGAGCAGATGCGGTCAGCTCTGCTGCCCTGGAAACCAAGGGCTGCGCCCTGACCCGGGCGGGCGGGCGGGCTGCAGGCTTCCACGCCGTGGCTGAACTGGGGACCGCAAGGGAAAGCCCCGCGGGGCTTTCTCCCAGCGGGGCCAGTACTTCCCTCTCTCCTGCTTCACTGGCCGCTGAAAACCTTTGGAAGCCGTCTGTGATGCCAACAGACTTGACTGAGGCCGCTGGCGTCTGTGGGGGTGGGTATGGAAAGCTGTCTCCTCTGCTTTCTCGCTGATACCCTTCTCTATTGTGGTGTTGGTTTCTACTATCCACTAAAGCGAGTCAGCTATGCGCACACATACATCCCCTCTTTTCAGGATTTCCTTCCCATTGAGGCCACCACTGAGCACTGAGAACCGTTCCCTGTGCTTCACAGTCAGTTCTCATCAGCTGTTATTTTATACACTTGCCGTTCGGTCACTAAGTCATGTCCAGCTCTTTGTGACCCCCCACAGACTAGCCTAGCTTGCCAGGTTCCTCATCCACAGGATTTCCCAGGCAGCAATGCTTAAGTGGGTTGCCATTTTCTTCTCTAGGGGATCTTCCCAATCCAGGGATGGAACATGTGTCTCCTGCATTGGCGGGCGGGTTCCTTATCACTGAGCCACCAGCGAAGCCCATGTTATACATGCTGCTGCTGCTGCTGAGTCGCTTCAGTCGTGTCCGACTCTGTGCGACCCCATAGACGGCAGCCCACGAGGCTCCCTCGGCCCTGGGATTCTCCAGGCAAGAACACTGGAGTGAGTTGCCATTTCCTTCTCCAATGCATGAAAGTGAAAGTGAAGTCGCTCAGTTGTGTCCGACTCGTAGCCACCCCCTGGACTGCAGCCCACCAGGCTCCTCCGTCCATGGGATTTTCCAGGCAAGAGTACTGGAGTGGGGTGCCACTGCCTTCTCCACATGTTATACATAGTGGTCTATATATGTCAATCCCAGTCTCTCAGCCCCTCCCACTCACCCCTCATCCCCCTTGGTGTTCATGCATCTAACTCTCTGTTCTTAAAGATTTAATTTTTTGTTTTAAACTACTGTCAATGGGATGTGATGTTTTCTGATTTTTGTTGTATAGAAATGTAATTGATTTTGTATGACTATGAAGTTTAGGAGGAGTGGACCATGGGTGGTGATTCAAGGGCTGGACTCTAAAATCAGATCACCTTGGACCAAATCACCGGTTCTCTCCTGTCCATTTTGTCATCTTTGATATATTACTTAAAATTTTGGTCCTCAGTTTTCTCAGCTGAAAATAGGAATAGCATGAGTACTGAACAATGGGCTCTTGCTGTGTAACCGACCACCACAAAGTTTAGTGTCTCAAGTGAAACTGATTTTCTGTAGCTCATGATTCTGCAGATAGTGAGGGGGTGGCTAGCATGCTGAGGCTTCTTTCCACATGTTCTTAAAGGTCTCTCCTTATCTCAGGGTCCACAATATAGTCCTCTTTTTCTGAATTTCATATTCTTAAAAGATCAGTGTACAAAATCAATTCTATTTCAACACACACAAAAATTCAGTTAGAAAACACGACGCAAAGCATGTACCTTTTACATTTGTTTAAGACGAAAGGTAAGACCTATCCTGGTGGTCCCTAGGGAATTCTCTGGTAGCTCAGTGGTTAGGAGTCACTGCTGTGGCCCAGGTTTGATCCCATGTCCAGGAACTAAGAACCCACATCCTACAAGCCTGAGGACCAGCACCCCCCCAAAAAATGGTGGTCCCTCCCTCTCTGGGAGCAGGCTCACCCAGGCTCCTTCACTTGAGGGGCCCAGAATTCTGAAAAACAGCAAGAGAAGACAATTCTCCTTCTGCTTGCACATCTCTTATCGCGTTGTCAAAAGCACATCACAGGTAGAGTAGAGAATCAGATTGGTGGGGACCACCCAAGGATGCAGCTTCCCTGGTGGCTCAGAGGGTAAAGAGTCTGCCTGCAATGTGGGAGGCCTAGGTTCAATCCCTGGGTCGAGAAAATCCCCTGGAGGAGGAAATGCCAACCCACTCCAGTATTCTTGCCTGGAGAATTGCATAGACAGAGGAGCATGGTGTGCTACAGTCCATGGGGTCGCAAAGAGTCTGACACAACTGAGTGATTAACACTTTCACTTTCATGTAAGGGTGCAGTTTGGAGAAATGTTCACAAGGGGACAGTCATGGCAGCTCCCAGCACCAGCCACCCTCAGCACCAGTGATCCACCGCCTCCACCACAGGCACTCCAGTGACAAGCTGCCTCTCAGCTCCTCCCAGTCCCCCGGGACCCTACGTCTCAGCACCCAGGAATCCCTCTACCATGGGAGCTTCTCAACTGGGACACAAGGTCCTTGTGACTCTCAGCGCCCATTGTCCAGCAGAAACTCTGCAAGGCACCACCTGAAATCTTTCTTAGGTCTCTCTAAGACCTTGAGCCCATGCCTTGATTTTATGTTTTTCTCCAAGCCATTTCTTCTTTTGAGACTTTTCTGCCAGCTGGTGATATTAGAAATGTGAAACTGTTTTTCAATTCAGAAGGTTCTAGCTGCTCCAGTTTTGCTCTAAATTTTGCCTTAAGCTAAATGGCTCCTTCTTTGGCTCACCTCTATCCCATTGGTGGGACCAAAGACTCTTAGGCAGAGGTAGGTTTTTTCCTATGAGTCACTGCATCTGTCAGGGATGCTGGTGTTTCCTCATTTGTTAGAAGGAGGGTATGAAATGAGATGCTGCTTCACAGGATGGCTATAAACACCACCTTGGGGGCTGGGGCCCTGGGCAATGTCTAGCTCCGTTTTAAGACCTGTGGGTTCCTCTGTTGGTGGATTGGCTCTGCATTTGCTTCCTTTTAGTCTAGACATCCTGTGGCAGGAACGTGCCTAGAGTGAGTAGGGCTGGGGAGGCAGAGCCCTCTTTCCTCCCAGGACAGAGAGATCTGGAAGTCGTCTGTGTCCTCCTCTTTCTAAGAGATTCCCAAATGAGATGTTAGCCCAGAGCGGGGATCATCCAGAACTGAGGTCATCATTATCCTTGTAACTCACAGCGGAGAGCAATCTAGACATCCTGTGGCAGGAACATGCCTAGAGTGAGTAGGGCTGGGGAGGCAGAGCCCTCTTTCCTCCCAGGACAGAGAGATCTGGAAGTCGTCTGTGTCCTCCTCTTTCTAAGAGATTCCCAAATGAGATGTTAGCCCAGAGCGGGGATCATCCAGAACTGAGGTCATCATTATCCTTGTAACTCACAGCGGAGAGCAGATGGCTCATGAAATTTAAATGGCAACACCCAAGGGTCCCACAAATATCCCGTGGCTGTCTCTCCAGGGTCCACTGGATACAGAAGAGCGGGGAAGAAAGCCTTTTCATTGTAGCAACTTCCTGCAAAGAGATCGAGACTGTATTTTTCCATATCCTTGAACAATTCCACAAGGAAATGATATTGACCAAGATCTCACTGAAATACACGTTTAAAAATTTTTCACTTCTGGAGATCGCTGGGAAGGGAGAGTTGGGAGAAAATGAGACAGGCTATGTTCTCATTAATTTATTTTGTGTCAAAATTTGCCACTCAGCACAGACTGGAGGGATGGGGAGAGCATGCTAATGGCCCAGATGTCGGGACCAGGAGGAGTGGGGCTGCACAGCCCACTTTGAGAAAAATGTTAGTGAAGTGATGCTCCACACTAAATGAAGCATGCCCACGCACTGACACCTACTACTTGCTGTTAAAAATAAGAATGTAAAGCGCACGGAACTCTATTCAATATCCTTTGATAAACCATAATGGGAAAGAATATGAAAAAGAATATATTTATATGTATAACTGAGTCACTTTGCTGTACAGCAGAAATTAACACAATGTTGTAAATCAACTATACTTCAATTAAATAAATTTTTAAAAATGAATGGAAAGCTCACAGAGACATCCAGGTTCTGGGCTATGCCTGAGGGCCTGAAAGCCTAAGGCTCTGGCTCCTCTGGGCTCTGGGCTAAGGACACAGGAGACAGGTCCTAAGGTACACCTGTCAATCAAGCATGAACTTGAGGGCATGGGGCTGCTCCCAAGGCCCCATGTACAGAAGCAGGGAGCGAGAAGATCTGCCAAACAGATTCAGGTGCCCACTGCGTACAGCAGCATGGATTTTATGTCTGGAAAATTCCATCAAAGGGATAAAGATTCAGGTAATAATCCATGTTCCTTACAATAACTGCATTCTTATCTTTTGCAGTAATGCACATAGATTCTCTAGAGCTTAAGGGACTATTCGGTTTAATTAGTAAGACACATGCACGCTTTATTTTAAAGCAGACACCAGCCTCTTTTGCCAATTTAATTTTGTATACATTTCAAAATATCCATTGGTGATTTATTTCCTTGATCACAAATCAACTGAGGATGACCCTTAGTGATTGTGAGATGATGTTCATCTAATTTAGGGACACTGTATCTTCTTGGACATAGTGTGCTTTCATTTTTTATTGAAGTATAGTTGATTAAGTGTTGTGTTAATTATTGCTGTATAGCAAAGTGATTCAGTTATGTACATATATACATTCTTTATCCAACCAGCCCACCCTAAAGGAGATCAGTCCTGGGTGTTCATTGGAAGGACTGATGTTGAAGCTGAAACTCCAATACTTTGGCCACCTGATAATGAAGAGCTGACTCATTTGAAAAGACCCTGATGTTGGGAAAGATTGGGGGCAGGAGGAGAAGGGGATGACAGAGGATGAGGTGGTTGGATGGCATCACCAACACAATGGACATGGGTTTGTATGGACTCCAGGAGTTGGTAATGGACGGGGGGCCTGGCGGGCTGCGGTTCATGGGGTCACAAAGAGTTGGGCACGACTGAACTGAACTGATACATTCTTTTTTAAAATTCTGTTCCATTATGGTTTATCACAAGATATTGACTATAGCTCCCTGTTCTGTACAGTAGAACCTTGTTGTTTGTCTGTTCTCTGTATAATAGCTTGCACCTACCAATCCTTACGTCTCACCCCGTCCCTCCCCCACCTCCTCCCCTGCTTGGCAAACACCAGCCTGCTTTCTGTGTCCACGATTCTCTTTCTGTTTCATAGGTTCACTTGTGTCATATTATAGATTCCACATACAGATTACATCATATGGTATTTGTCTCTTTTTGACTTATTTCACAGAGATTATGTTTATATTTTATAAAACATCCGAATCACCTAGTGGAGAAAGTGGCTACAAACGTTCCTATGCAAGGAGGATCAGACACCCATGACCGGTTTTTATAAGCATTCACATGCCTCATTTAAACAGTTTCTTGCAGGGAGGTAAAGTGAAAGTAAAAAGTGAAAGTGAAGTCATTCAGTCATGTTTTGCGGCCTCAGGGACTAGTAGCCTACCAGGTTCCTCCCTTCATGAGATTCTCCAGGCAAGAGTACTAGAGTGGGTTGCCATTGTCTTCTCCAGGGGATCTTCCCGACCCAGGGATCGAACCTAGGTCTCCTGCATTCCAGGCAGACGCTTTAACCTCTGAGCCACCAGGGAAGCCCCTATAGGGAGGTAAGAAAGGTGTTATATGGAAGGCCTTCTGTTCTCAAATTTATATAGGGTTTCCTAGAATATAATTTCCAGAGGAATAAACTACAACTTAGAAAAATATCAGTTGTTTATCTTTCTGAATGACAAGGAATTTTTGAAAACCCTATAAGTAAGGGATTATTTACTTTTTCATTCATTTTTTTTCCCATGAAATTCATGGAACAGTAGGTGCTTAAACGCTGCAGTAAGTTGTGGCTATAAATATAAGTAACATATGTCATCCGAAAGTTTAGGAGAAGAGGCAATACAGACGATAATTCCATGTGACAATTAAATTATGCATTTTCAAATAACACAGTGGGCGGAGGACTCATGCCACCCAGGACTCCAGGGAGGTATGGTCGAATCCTTTGAAAGGCTATGTCCACCTGTCTAGATGGAGAATGGGGAAGGACTATTCCAGACAGAGGAAAGACTGAATTCCAGATAGGAAAACAGAATGGTCTCAGATACTTCAAATTTGGTGAGAATCTTCCTGCAGTGCAGGAGATCCTGGGTTGGGAAGATCTGCTGGAGAGGGGATAGGCTACCCACTCCAGTATTCTTGGGCTTCCCTTGTGGCTTAGCTAGTTGAGAATCTGCCTGTGATGTGGAAGACCTGGGTTTGATCCCTGGGTTGGAAAGATCCCCTCAAGAAGGGAAAGGCTATCCACTCCAGTATTCTGGTCTGGAGAATTCCATGGACTGTATAGGCCATAGGGTCGCAAAGAATCAGACACAACTGAGTGACTTTCAGATACTGCAAAATAGGTGTTGCAATCTCTGTGTCATGATTATTTCTGAGTTTTAAATTCCAAGTTTTAAATTTGGATTTGTATACTGATCCTTTGGCAAAATTTTAAATCCTTCTTTTGATATCTTTTAGTCAAAGGAGTTAAAATAAAAGATAGTCTTTAAAAAAAGGATATGTTTTTCTCCATAATGGTTAAAATTTGAAAAAGCTTGCCAATAGAAAGTGATCTCAAGGATATAAAGTATCTGGTTCTTTAAAAAAAGTATTCTTTATTGAAGTGTGGTTGGTTTACAATGTTGTGTTTATTTCTGCTGGGCAGCAAAGTGACTCAGTTATACACATACGGACATTTTTATATGTTCTTTTCCATTATGACTTATCACAGGATACTGAATAGAGCTCCCTGTGCTATACAGTGAAACCTTGTTGCTTATCTATCCTGTATACAATTGTTTATATCTGCTCATCCCAAAGTCCCAGTCTTTCCCTCTCCTACCCTGCCCACCTCCATTGTCAACCACAAGTCTCCTCTCCATGTCTGTGAGTCTGTTTCCTCTCTCTGTAGATTCCACATGTAAGTGATATCAGATGTTTGTCTTTCTCTTTCTGATTTACTTAACTCAGTTGGACAATCTTGAGGGTCATCTATGTTGTTACAAATGGCATTCCTTCCTTCTTTTTGGTGGCCAAGTAATATTCCATTGTGTATATAAATCACATCTTCTTTATTCATTCCTCTAAGGTGAACATTTAGGTTGTCTCCATGTCCTGGCTATTGTGACTGTTGCTGCTGGAACACTGGAGTGCAAACCTCTTTTTAATTATACTTCTGTCTGGAAACATGCCCAAGAGTGAGAGTGCTGGATGGCTATAGATGGCAATTCTATTTTTAGCTTTTTGAGGAACCTCTGTACTGTTCTCCATAGTGGCCACACCAATTTATACTCCCACTAAGAGTGTAACAGATTTCCCTTCTCTCCACATCCTTTCCAACATTTATTCTTTGTAAATTGTTTTGATGCTCACCATTCTTAATGGTATGAGGTGGTACCTCACTGTGAGTTTGGTTTCTCTCATAATTAGCAATGTTGAGCATCTTTTCACGTGCCTATTGGCCATTGGTGTGTCTTCTTTGAAGAAATATATATTTAGTTCTTCTGTCCATATTTTGATTGAGTTGTCTGTTGTTTTTTGTTGTTGAGTTGTCTGAGCTGTTTGTCTATTTGGGAGAGTGAGCCCTTGTCAGTCACGTCCCTTGCAAGTATTTTCTCCCAGTCTGCAGGTTTGTCTTTTCAATCTGTTCATGGTTTCCTTTTCTGTGCAAAAGTTTGTAAGATTGATTAGATGCCATTTGTTTATTTTTATTTTTTTGCCTTGGGAGTTTGACCTAAGAAAACATTGCTAAAATTTATATCAGAAAACATGTTGCCAGTGTTATTTTCTAGGAGTTTTATGGCATTGTGTCTTATGTTTAAGTCTTTAATAAATTTTGAGTTTATTTTTGTGTGCGGCATGAGAAAATGTTCTAATTTCATTGACTTACATGCAGCTGGCCAGCTTTCCCAACACCACCTTCTGAAGAGAATGTCTTTTCCGCATTGTATTCTTGCCTCCTTCGGCACAGATTAATTGACCACAGGTTCAGGTTTATTTCTGGGCTTTCTCTTCTGTTCCATTGATCCATGCATCTGTTTTTGTGCCGATATCACGCCATCCTGATTGCTGTGGAAAAGCACCTGGTGTTCTCTTAACTTGATGTTGCAAACTTAACCCCAAGCCTCCCAATGCACACAGCTGTCCTCCTAGATACAGGTCAGGAAGAGTGCACGGGTCCGCTGGAAGATGTTTATAGAAATGTACATGTCTGCTTCAGTCAGAATAGCCCCAAACTGGAAACAGCCTCGGTGCCCATCCAGAGGCAAGCGGATTAACAAGCTATGACAAATCCCTACAGCAGAGAACCACTCGGCTGTCATAAGGAATGAACAGCTTCTTACATGCAAGGCAGGGGTGGATTTCAAAAATATTACACTGAATAAAAGAGGCCTTCAAAAAGAGTACATAACTTGTGATTCTATTTATTTCAAGTTCATAAGATAAGTTCAAGATAAGTAATGGGTGGTGAGAAAAAAATACCATAGTGTGAGGGGCATGGGGGGAGGAGGACATTCCTGGGGACATAAAAACGTAGTTTATGATCAGGGTGGTAGCTTCACAAGTATGGACATGTGTAAATATTCATCAACATGCAACATTTATATCTTCTACTATACAGAAAGCTGGGGCTTCCCAGGTGGTGCTAATGGTAAAGAACTCACTTGCCAATGCAGGAGATCTAAGAGACACAAGCTCGATCCCTGGATGGGGAAGATCCCCTGGAGGAGGGCCTAGCAACCCACTTCAGTATTCTTGCCTGGAGAATCCCATGGACAGAGGAGCCTGGTGGGCTACAGTCCATAGGGTCGCAAAGAGCCAGACACGACTGAAGCAACCTAGCATGCATGCATGCATATAGATGACTGAACGTTTTAAATAATGAGCAGATGGTAGTGCTGACAGTTACTTGGGTAATAAAGAATAGGGCGTATCTTGCAGGTTGAAATCTTCACACCTGCACAGGTGAGCTAAGGCTCTAGAAGTCCATGTGCATCAAGAAGGTCAGAGAAGGCTCTCCTTTTAAAGCAAGAGCTGGGAAACCATGACAGTATTATGAGTAAGTAACAGAAATTCCCCCCTGCCCTGCATCCTTCTAGACAGCTGAAGGTGCAGTCTGCATAGTAAGTCATGACTGGAACAGAGTCAGCCTCAAGAGGGGAGTTAGATCTACCACTTCTTTCATAATGATTTGGGGGGGAGGACAACCTTAATTCAAGAAACTATCGAAAACCTGATTAATGGCAGGTGCACTCCTTAGTGCCTGGGCAAAATGACCATAAAACTGCTCCAAGGCATGGGCTGGGCTCTCTTAGCCTCTCCCACTGCTTTGGAATATGAGTTTTTATCAAAAATAGTAAAACATACTAAAAAAAAATACAAAGCCATGAAAAATATCCCACAGAACCAACAAACTGAAGATTTCTCCCTAAGGATGTCAAGAGAGTGGAACATTCCAAATGGGAAGAAAGTATTTTTAAAATAAAAGTGATCAAGAAATACAGTATCAATTTACAGCAGGATTTGAGTAGTGAAAATAAAAAATGTGTGCTGATATTTATCACTTGTATCTTTTTTAAAAATATTATTTTTATTTATTTAGCTATGTTGGGTCTTAGTTTTTGGCACATGGGATTTCCCCATGGCATGTGGAATCTTAGTAACCCAACCTGGGATCAAACCCACATCCCCTGCATTGGAAGGCAGATTCTTAACCACTAGGCCACCAGAGAAGTTCTGATCATTTGTATCTTTATGAGACTTTTACTGCCTCCTGGGTAAAAGGAGAGCGTGATTGCCTAGAACTGAAATCTCATGTACCTTTCAACCCAACAGTTTAACCCCTGAGACCACCATACAGTGAAACCTCCAGACATGACGTGGATTTCTTCTTCGTATGTTATTGGTACAATCAGAAAAAATAAAGAATTATGGAGAATGCTCATCCGTAATGGAAAGACTAAAGGAAATACGGTGTGTGCACTCATGAGCTAATACAGAGTAATTAAAAGGGACGACTTAGTTATAGATGAGTTGCTTGGTACAGATTCCATATTATGTTTTTACGTAGAAAAATAAGAGAGAGAAAAGTCATTTCTCCTAAGAGAAGCATTACAGAAAACAAAACAAAAACCTCTGTATGCTTTTATTCATTTCGTTACCATATGATGTGATAACGGAGTGTTGTGGAAGGAAACACAGGGTGATGCCTGGGTCTGTGCAGATGTAGGGCAAGAGATTTGGATAAGGTATAGGAGAAAAATTAAAACAAATAAATGATTTCTTCAAAAAAAGTAGTGACCACAGAAAGCAGAATCAAGCTTATGGGAAATTACACCCCCAAACACATACATATACACATATACGCACATACATAGAGAGAGAGAGAGAGACAGAGAGAGAGGGAAAAGAGAGAAAGAGTAACAAGACAACGTGTAGGAAAAATTTTTAAGTCTAAACAAAATTAAAAGTAATGGAAGGATAAAACATTTAAAGAACAGCAAACTATGAAACAGAAAAAGGTAGTTAAGATATAGAAAGAACTAAAAAAAAAATCCTACAAGTGAAATATGTGGTCATTGAAACTAAAAATCCGTATAAATCTTAGGATTATTGTTCTAGTTCTGTGAAAAATGTCATGGGTAACTTGATAAGGATTGCATTAAATCTGATTGCTTTGGGTAGCATGGCCATTTTAACAATATCAGTTCTTCCAATATAAGAGCATGAGATATCTTTCCATTTCTTTGAATCACCCTCAGTTTCCTTTATCAATGGTTTATAGCTCTTAACATATAAGTATTTACCTCCTTGGTCAGGTTTATTCCTAAGTATTTTATTTATTTATGTTTTGATGCACTTTTAAAAGGGATTTTTTTAAACTTTCTGATATTTCCTTGTTAGTGTGGAGAAATGCGACAGATATCTGTATGTTAATCTTGTATCCTGCTACCTTATTTAATTTGTTTATCAATTCTAGGTTTTTGTGTGTGTGGAGTTGTTAGGAATATAATGTCACTGAAATATAATGACAATTTGGCCTTTTTCCTTCCAAATGAACTTACTTATAAAACAGAAACAGAGTTACAGGCATAAAAAAATAAACATATGGTTACCAAAGGGGAAGGGAGGGTAGGGAGGGTAAAAATGACTAGTTTGGAATTCACATAGATACATTCTTTTATACAAAATAGATAATCAGCAAGGGTTTACTTTATAGCAGGGGGAACTATATGCAATATCTTGTAGTAATCTATAACGGAAAAGAGTCTGAAAAAGAAAATATGTGTAACTGATTAACTTTGCTGTACACCTAAAACTAATGCAACATTGTAAATCAACTATAATTTTAAAATAAATAAAATTTTAACAACCATTTCTTTTTTTAAAAAACTCCAATGGATTAGTCACAAATACAGAGCAGTTTAGTGTAGGGAGGATGGGTGGGTGGAACAGCAGACAGGCAGCTGATGAAGCAGCTTTGAGAAAGCTTATAGATGCCAGTTCAGTGTGTCTTGGGAAAAGCTTATGGGTGCCAGGTCTTGTCTTTAATGTGTCCACCAAGTATCTGGTTGGATGTCCTGGGAACAAGGGCTCACCACTAGCTGTGTCCCAGTGATCCTGCTGCAGGAGAGCTTCCTGCAAAGTCCCAGAGAGAAAAGGCGGGTTCCTATACACCAGCAGGCGAAGTGACATCAGTTCATCCCCCAACAATACTGGATGCGAACAGGCAACACACATTTAAAATTTTTGAAGGTGTGGAGAGGAAAGAATTGTAAATTAGAATTCAGTAGTGATTAAACTCACGTTCGAGAATAAGGCCGAAGTGAAGGCATTTTTTTCATTTATAAGAACCGAGCCCTCGAATTATGTCAGGAAGACATAGGGAAGATGCACCTCAGTCAGAAAAACAAAGCTTTGCAGGAAGGATTTGTAAGAACGTCCCAAAAGAAAAAGACTTATAGGGTTTCCCTGGTGGTCCAGTAGCTAAGACCTCACGCTCCCAATGCAGGGGGCCCAGGTTTGATCCCTGGTCATGGAGCCAATCCCACATCCAGCAACAGAGTGCAGACCCTGCAGACCCTGCAGGCTGCCAGTAAGACCTGGCACAGCCAAATAAATAAATACATAGTTTTTAAAAGACAAACATGATGTTCAACAGCCAGGATAGCCCAGTATATGTAGGAACGCCCTGGTTCAGCCTGTCCCAGCCTGGAGAGGGGGTAGAGTTCCTACTGGAACCCTGAGAGAAAAGGCCTATGGGGCAGTGGCCAACGAGGTGAACTTTGGGGCTCACAGCACCTCACTCTGGATGAAAACATGAGTCCCAGCTGGTTTAGGATTCCATCTGTGAAAACAGGCATTGCACCTGTAAGAATCTGTAGCATATGGGATGGTGAAATTTTTCTTAAAGTTAATATCTATATATCTGCTTGTAATATTTTTCTATAATAAATACAAAAATACCACAAAAAAATAAGGATTTGGTACCTCAAATGAATTAAATCATAAATTGAGAAGAAGAAATATTTGGGAAAAAGAGCAGAAGGAGAAAGATAATAGAGACAAAAATTATACTGAACAATATTCAACCTTAAACAATACAGAAGAAAACCAGTTCTCATCCAGTATTTTGTAAAAATAGAGTAACAGCTCTTGGCTCACCATAGGGAAATAATGCTGCACATAGCTGGGGCGAACATGCAGGGAAGGGCTGCTCTGGGGGAAGTTTGGCAGAAGATTTTTAAGTTGTAAATATGTCTAGCAAGGCAACGGCTTCCCAGGTGGCGCTAGTGGTAAAGAACCTGCCTGCTAGTGCAGGAGACATAAGGGACACAGGTGTGATCCCTAGGTTGGGAAGAGCCCCTCGAGGAGGACACAGCAACCCACTCCAGTATTCTTGTCTGGAGAATCCCATGGACAGAGGAGCCTGGTTGGCTGCAGGTCTATAGGGCGGCACAGAGTCGGATACGACTGAAGCTACTGGGCACACCCACAGAGCAAGGCAATGTGCAATGATCCCGTAATTCTGATTCTGAGCACATAGAGAGCCCCATAGGTTTCATCTTACTACAAGATTTGAACATGCATACCTGTTGAATCATTGTTTTTGATTCAGAAAATGGAAACAGTCTGATTAGTGTTCAGCAGCAGAGTGGATGAGCTCATGATGGTACATTCTTTACCAAACAGTACATTACCATATAGTACAAACACAAAATGTACTGCTTTACAGAATTTGAATTTGTGTCAACATGGAGAAATGTCAGGGGCATAACCCAGGAAAAATAATTAAAAGCAAGGTATGTTAATGTTATAAATTATAGCAGGCTGTACCGTGCTGTGCCATGCTCAGTTGCTCCAGTCCTGTCCACTCTTTGTGACCCCACAGACTGCAGCCCGCCAGGCTCCTCTACCCATGGGATTTCCAGGCAAGAATACTGGAGTGGGTTGCCACGCCCTCCTCCAAGAGATCTTCCAGAGCCAGGGACTGAACTTGCATTTCCTGTGTCTCCTGCATTGCAGGCAGATTCTTTAACCTCCCGGGTAGATCATATTTTATAATATGCTTGTTAAAATTTAAAAATGGAACAAATTAAAATTGGTGGATTATGATTGGAGTGTTTGTGTGTGTGTGCACATATGCGTTTGTGTGTGTGATTTTATTGATGGAGCCAGAGCAGACACAGCAGAGATTGATACAGGCTTTCTCTGGGGATGAGGAAGAATGGGATTGGAATTAGTGGCGAGAAGAGACCCTCACCTTAGGTGCTGTAGCCACAGTTTGCAAAATCAAGGAAGGGCGCATACCACACAAACATAAAACAATTAGAGTTACCAAGGTGAGAGGACTCTGTTGTCTTTCCTGGGATTTGAAATTCACTGACATTAGTTTGGGTAAACTCCTGGTGATGGACAGGAAGACCTGGTGTGCTGCGATTCATGGGGTCACAAAGAGTCACACACGACTGAGCGACTGAACTGAAGTGTACACATGGAAGACACCCTTGGCAGCCCTGAGCAGACCACCCTCCTTCTAAGGGATGTGGGGTGATGAGTCAGCCCTGGGTTTTATATCTTCTGAGTCCATCTTTTCCAACCTGCCCTCCACCCACCCCTCTTTGTAGGAGGGACTAGATTCCTGGAATTCCCAACTTCTATGCAAATGAGTTTTAAATTGCACAAAGATGTAGTTAAAATAATTTTAGCATTCTAATATCATTTCAAATGAGTAAAATAAGTTTGGAGGACAAGGCTAGAAACTGTTTATGATATTGTTTCTGTGGGAAATAAATTTTTAATGGACTTATACAGTGGAAAAATACAAGCATTTGGATCCAATATGCTTACCACGTGGGGCCCCAGTGCTGAGCTAGCAACGGTCTAGGAAAGCTGTGTCCTTGGGGAGCAGGCTGCAAGGGGGGCATCCATCTGAGCTATTACGGTAAGTCCCCTGCATAGAGACCTGCAAGTTGTGGACTTTCACAGATGCAACCATGCATTCCATCAACGCAGGCGTGAATGGGATCGCAGCCAGCCCTCCATCTCCCATTGCTGCCGACCCTTTGGCTCTGCCACCTCCTCCAGGCTGGTCCCTCAGGGCCCGTCACTGTAGGCCAGCCGTTGTGCTGCACTGCTGTACTTTTCAAGGTGCTGTACTGTAAGCTTAAACACACTTTATTGTTTGTGTTTCTTCAGTCTTATTTGTGTGACAAGTATTATACACCCAGTACAGTACTGTACTACAGAGCCGACTGACTTAGTTGGGTTCCTCATCTCACTTTGTTGGACTTATGAACACATTGGACTTACAAATGTGCTCTTAGAACAAAAGTCTTTCTTAAGTAAGGGACTTACTGCACTCCCGTAAAGGAAGGAGAGTCAGAGGTCGGGGGAGCACACCCCTCTCCTTCTCAGCTCTGAGGCTCAGGGTCACCACCTCGCCCCGATACCCACTTGTCTGATGAGATCAGATGATGGTGGCATCACTTACCATGTACTCGGTGCCTGGGACACAGCTGCCACAGCCAGTACACCCAGGCATAGTCCTCTTACTACCACCGTCCATGGCATCTGTCTGCCCCGCCTGGACCCCAGTCTCGGTTCCACCAGGACAGAAAGCATGCCCGTGGTTTTCACCACCGTCTCCTTGGCATTTGCTACCATGGCTAACAAGCAGCTGTAAGAAGGAGCAGAAGGCCCCGATACTGTACTGCACTCAAGCCCTCATCTTCTGCACCAGGAATGTGAAATCACACAGCATTTCTGAAACACGACTTGATCACGTATATAAAGTATTAAAAACTTTCAGAATGGGTAACCCAGGGATTCTACTTCTGTAAGTTCATTCTCAGGAAATAACCCACTTCATAGGCCACGACTTACGCAGAAGCTGTTTCAGGAGTGTGAGTTACTCTTGAGCACCTGGACTCCAGGGTCAGTGGGTCCAGGGTCAGTGGCTAAGTCATGTCCACATGGAAGGACACTAAGATGCACTAAGAAAGTTAGACAAAACAGGGGACTCTTCTAAGGAAGCAGTTATGGTTGGTGCAATGGAAAATACATATGCTTTTCACTTAAGAGTCCCAATTTTGATTTTTATGCTTGCCACCCTGTGATTGACACATTGACAAATAGCTTAACAGCTTCATGCCTTGGTTTTCACATCTGTAAAATGGGAAAGTAGCACCTGCCTCACAGAGTTCTAAAAATGTAGCACCTGCCTCACAGAGTTCTAAAAATAATCAAACATACGTGCAAGCCCTTTGAAGACCACAAACTCACAGATAAATATAAGGTAGTTCTCAAGCTGTATTCAGAGATATGCTGTTTAATATCATTATGCACATGCTCAGTCATGTCTGACTCTTTGCGACCCCGTGGACTGCAGCCCTCCAGGCTCCTCTGTCCATGGGATTCTCTAGGCAAGAGTACTGGAGTGGGTTGCTCTGCCTGCCTCCAGGGGATCTTCCCACCCCAGGGATCAAACCTTCATCTCCCACAGCTCCTTTATTGGCAGGCATATTCTTTACCACTGAGCCACCTGGGAAGCCCATGCTTTTATATAATTCGTATTTTAATGTAGTACTTCAATTAAATACCTATATGAAGAAGCATATGAGCATTAATGGAGAGCAGCTCCAGGGCGAGGGTCAGGGGAAGAGTTTCCTCTTCATAATCGTTGACATTTTATCCTGTTTTCAGATCCCCCTCACCCGCCTTTCTCTTGACAGCCTGTATCTGTATTCAATCATTACCTGTCAACACAGCTTCATTAGGTATGCATAAATATGGCTTAATTAGCTAGAAGACTATGCTCTTAATTACTGTGGTAGAGTTCCTTTATTTGCTCAGCCTTCGTATCTAAGGAATATGACACAACCTGCCAAGTCAACTTAAAACACAAAGTCTAAATTTATCAGTGAGACGCTTTTGATGTGCTCGTTTCATGGCGGTTTTGTCCAATCCCTTCTGACAGGTTTGGAGAGTTCAAGTGCATTTAACCACATTTATTCCTCACAACACCCCGGAGTTGCAGAACTTTCTATCTCTCTGTCAGTCTCTGCCAGAACGAGAGGTGCTGCCCGGAGGAAGCGGGAGGAAAGATGTCGCTGCTAGCATGCATCATTGTGGTGTGAAAACCCAATGAAAATGCACGGGAAGAAAGAACACAGCGCTTTCCTGGCACGCAGATGATGCTCAGAGATGTCCCCCAGCTCACTCATTCATCCACCCACCCTTTGCCTTCCTCCTTCAGGACCCTACCGTGAACGAAGCCCAGACTCGTGGATGGACAGGACTAGTGTGTAGCTGTGGTGCTTCCATCAGGGAGATGACACGGAGAACCCTCTGGTCCCTTTCCCTGGAGCGCCATCGTCACTCTTCAGGCACAGGCTGCTCCACGGAAGCCCTGCTTAGTATCTTGGGGGGCAGGTCGTGGTCTCCATGCTGCCGCCGTTCCCCGCCACCCCTGGTGGGCACCTGTGGCTGCCCCATCTGCCTCTCCCTCCCCTGGAGTATGCGCTGGGTTTTGTGAATATTGTTGGAGGGTGCGTGTTCCCGTGTTACAGGGGCCAGCCTCCTGCGTCCTGTGTCATTTGGCTTAAGTTTGCTTCTCCTTTCTTGATTTATTTTGTCTGTTTGGGGGTCTTTTACTGCTTCCGCCTTCCATTAGCTCAAGCTGTCCATCACTTCACATGGTGACCTTGTGTTAAGATATATCACAAACATGCAATGGTTATTAATTGTAGTCACCATGCTGTCCACTAGGTCTCCAGAACTTACTTATCCTATAACTGAGAGTTTGTACTTTTTGACCAACATCTCCCCACACCCAACCCCTGATAACCACAGTTCTTCTCTTTGTTTCAATGAGTTTCTACGTTTGGAAATTTCACATATGAGATCACGCTGTATTTGCCTTTCTATGTCTGGCTTATTTGATTTAGCATAATGCCATCTGGTTATACCCATGCTGTTGTAAAATGGCAGGATTTATTTTAAGGCTAAATAGTAATCCATTGTATATATACCATTTTCTTTATCCAGCAATGGCTGTTTAGGTTGATTCTTATCTTGCATATATACCTCTTTACAATAGTGATTTTATTTCCTTTGGATGTGTGCCCAGAGGTGGGATTCCTGGAGCATATGGTAATACTATTTTAAAAACTGAGGGGACCTCTACACTGTTTTCCCAGTAGTTGCACTAACCGACATCCCCACCAACAGTGCACAAAGGTTCCTTTTTTCCCACATCTTTGCAAACACTTATTTTTTTTTATTCTATCAGATGTGACATGATATTTCGCTGTGGTTTTGGTTTGCAGTTCCCTGACGATTAGTGATGCTGAGCATCGTTTCATGGTCATTTGCGTCCTCTTTAGAAAGGTGTCTTTCTGGGCCTCTGCCAGTGTTATTCCTTGGGTTGTTTGATTTTGTGACTGAGTAATATAAAATCTTTATGTATTTTGGATATTAACCCCTATTGAAAATGTAATTTTGCAAATATTTCCTTCCGTTCTGTAGATTGCCTTTTCACTTTGTTAATTGTGTCCTTTATTGTACAGAAATTTTTTTGTTTGTTTCTTTCAGTTTAACATAGTCTCAGTTATTTATTCTTACTCTTTCCCTTGTGCTTTTGGTGGCATATCCAAGAAATCAGTGCCAAGACCACTGTCAAAGGAGTCATTAGTTAAGTTTTCTTCTAGCAGTTTCACGGGTTTAGGTCTTAATTTGAAGTCTTTAATTCATTTTGTGTTGATTTTTCTGTATGGTGTAAGTTAGAGGTCCAGTTTTATCCATTTGCATGTGTAAATCCAGTTTTTCCAGTGTCAGTTTTGAAGAGATTATCCTTTTTTCTTCACTGTATATTCTTGAGCCTCCTGGGAAGAGTAGTTGAGTTTATTGTGTGGGTTTCTTTCTGGGCAACTTCATCTGTTCTGTTCGCCTATATATCATTCTTTAATGCCAATACCATTATGCTTGTGTTACTATATCTTTGTAATATAATTTGAAATCAGGGAACCTGCCTTCAGCTTTGTTGTATATATAGCAATACATTAATACTGTCATTTTCTCAGGTGATGTTCGTTTGTATGCACGCACATATTTACGGTTTTGCTGCTCTTTGGAGTGTCTGCCAATCTGAGTTCCTTCTGGGGAAGTAATTGTCTTGCTTGAAGACTGCACATTAGTAAGGTCCTGGTAGCCGTGCATTTCCTCAGTGCTTCTTCATTTGAAACCCACCCAAATGTGAAACCCCAAAAGCCTCCTGGAATTCACATAGAGTTTTTAAATGTTTGCCCAATGTGTCCTCTAGCTTAACTGTCATTTTCTCTCAAAACTCTGAATATACTTTTTCATTGTTTTCGATCATTTAATTCCCAACATTCACCTTACATTCAGGCTGCTCTTTGCTGTTTTTCTCTGGTTGCTGTTAAGACTTTGTATTTGATTTTTTTTGCATGTTTGTTTTTGTTTTTAAACATTTTTATAAAATGCTATTCCAAGCTGTTTACTAATCTATTAAAAATTTTTACTCTTTGTTTTATAGGAGTTCTTTGATCAGTGGCATAATGTCTTTCATAAGTTTTGGAAGTTTTCTGCTATAATCTTTTTTTTTTAATTGGAGGATAATTGCTTTAAAATGTTGTGTTAGTTTTTGCCATACAACGTGAGTCAACCATAGGTATACATATGTTCCCTCCCTCTAGATCCCCCCACACACACTTTAGGTTGTCACAGAGCATCAGGTTGAGCCCTCTGTGCTATACAGCAAACTCCTATTAGCTATCTATTTTACATATGGTAACGTGTAATGCTGAAGAAGCTGAAGTTGAACAGTTCTATAAAGATCTACAAGACCTTCTAGAATTAATACCCAAAAAAGATGTTCTTTTCATTATAGTGGACTGGAATGCAAAAGTAAGAAGTCAAGAAATACCTAGAGTAATAGGCAAATTTGGCCTTGGTGTACAGAATGAAGCAGGGCAAAGGCTAAAAGAGGTCTGCCAAGAAAATGCACTGGTCATAGCAAACACCCTATTCCAACAACACAAGAGAAGATGCTATTCATGGATATCACCAGATGGTCAACACTGAAATCAGATTGATTATATTCTTTGCAGCCGAAGATGGAGAAGTTCTATACAGTCAACAAAAACAAGGCTGGGAGCTGACTGTGGCTCAGATCAGGAACGCCTTATTGCCAAATTCAGACTTAAATTGAAGAAAGTGGGGAAAACCACTAGACCATTCATGTATGACATAAATCAAATCTTTACAATTATACAGTGGAAGTGAGAAATAGATTCAAGGGATTAGATCTGATACACAGAGTGCCTGAAGAACTATGGATAGAGGTTTGTGACATTGTACAGGAGGCAGTGATCAAGACCATTCCCCAGGAAAAGAAATGTAAAAAGACAACATGGTTGTCTGAGGAGTCCTTCCAAATAGCTGTGAATAGAAGAAAAGCAAAAGGCAAAGGAGAAAAGGAAAGATATACCCATTTGAATGCAGAATTCCAAAGAACAGCAAGAAGAGATAAGAAAGCCTTCCTCAGTGGTCAGTGTGAAGAAATAAAGGAAAACAATAGAATGGGAAAGTCTAGAGATCTCTTCAAGAAAATTAGAGATACCAAGGAACCATTTCATGCAAAGATGGGCACAATAAAGGACAGAAATGGTATGGACCTCACAGAAGCAGAAGATATTAAGAAGAAGAGGCAAGAATACACAGAACTATACAAAAAAGATCTTCACAACCCAGGTAATCATGATGGTATGATCACCAACCTAGAGCCAGACATCCTGGAATGTGAAGTCAAGTGGACCTTAGGAAACATCACTACGAACAAAGCTAGTGGAGGTGATGGAATTCTAGTTGAGCTGTTTTGAATCCTAAAATATGATGCTGTGAAAGTGCTGCATTCAATATGCCAGAAAATTTGGAAGGCTTACCAGTGGCAACAGGACTGGAAAAGGTTAGTTTTTACTTCAATCCCAAAGAAAGGCAATGCCAAAGAATGCTCAAACTACCACACAATTATACTCATTTCACATGCTAATAAAGTAATGCTCAAAATTCTCTAAGCCAGGCTTCAAAAATATGTGAACCATGAACTTCCAGATTTTCAAGCTGGATTTAGAAAAGGCAGAGGAACCAGAGATCAAATTGCCAACATCTGTTGGATCATCAAAAAAGCAAGAGAATTCCAGAAAAACATCTACTTCAGCTTTATGACTATGCCAAAGCTGTTGACTATGTGGGCCACAACAAACTCTGGAAAATTCTGAAAGAGATGCGAATACCAGAGCACCTGACCTGCCTCTTGAGAAATCTGTATGCAGGTCAGGAAGGAACAGTTAGAAATGAACGGGGAGCAACAGACTGGTTCCAAATGGAAAAAGGAATACGTCAAGGCTGTATATTGTCACCCTGCTTATTTAACTTATATGCAGAGTACATCATGAGAAACGCTGGGCTGGATGAAGCACAAGCTGGAATCAAGACTTCTGAGAGAAATATCAATAACCTCATATATGCAAATGATACCACCCTTATGGCAGAAAGCAAAAAAGAACTAAAGAGCCTCTTGATGAAAGTGAGAGAGGAAAGTGAAAAAGTTCGCTTAAAACTCAATATTCAGAAAACTAAGATCATGGCATCTGGACCCATTACTTTATGTGGAATAGATGTGGAAGCAGTGAAAACTGTGATAGACTTTATTTGGGGGGGCTCTAAAATCACTGCAGATGGTGACTGCATCCATGAAACTAAAAGACACTTGTTCCTTGTAAGAAAAGTTATGACCAACCTAGACAGCATGTTAAAAAGCAGAGACATTACCAAAGTAAACAAAGGTCTGTCTAGTCAAAGCTATGGTTTTCCCAGTGATCATGTATGAATGTGAGACTTGGACCATAAACAAAGCTGAGCACTGAAGAATCAATGCTTTTGAACTGTGGTGTTGGAAAAGAGTCTTGAGAGTCCCTTGGACTGCAAAGGGATCCAGCCAGTCCATCCTACAGGAAATCAGTCCTGAATATTCATTGGAAGGACTGATGCTGAAGCTGAAACTCCAATACTTTGGCCACCTGATGCTGAGAGGTGACTCATTTGAAAAGACCCCGATGTTGGGAAAGATTGAAGGCGGGAGGAGAAGGGGCCGACAGAGGATGAGATTTTGGATGGCATCACTGACTCAGTGGGCATGAGTCTGAGTGAGCTCCGGGAGGTGGCAGTGGACGAGGATGCCCGGCGTGCTGCAGTCCGTGGGGCCCCAAACAGCGGCACGTGACTGAGGGCTGGA